>JAJPUD010006110.1:2633-53873 GCA_023553655.1 Myrmecobius fasciatus | reverse complement strand
TTTGGTTATTAATATAATTAATTATGCTGATAGTTTTCCTAATATTGAACCAGCCCTGCATCCCTGGTATAAATCCTACTTGGTCATAGTGTACTCTCCTGGGGATGACTTTCTGTAATCTCATTGCTAATATCTTATTTAAAATTTTTGCATCAATATTCATTAGGGAAATGGGTCTATAGTTTTCTTTCTCTGTTTTCACCCTACCTGGTTTAGCTATCAGCAGCATATCGGTCTCATAGAAGGAATTTGGCAATATACCTTCTGTACCTATTTTCTCAAATAGTTTGTATAGTATTGGAACTAATTGTTCTTTGAATGTTTGGTAGAATTCACATGAAAATCCATCTGGCCCTGGAGATTTTTTTGTAGGGAGTTGGTTAATAGCTTGTTCTATTTCTTTTTCTAATATGGGGCTATTTAAATAATTTATATACTCTTCTGTTAACTTGGGCAATCTATATTTTTGGAGATATTCCTCAATTTCATTTAGATTATCAAATTTACTGGCATAAAGTTGGGCAAAGTAACTCCTAATTATTGCTCTAATTTCTTCTTCATTGGAGGAAAGTTCTCCCTTATCATTCTTGAGACTAACAATTTGATTTTCCTCTTTCCTTTTTCTTATCAAATTAACTAAAGGCTTATCTATTTTGTTGGTTTTTTCATAGAACCAACTCTTAGTTTTATTTATTAATTCAATAGTTTTCTTATTTTCAGTTTTATTAATTTTTCCTTTTATTTTTAGAATTTCCAATTTGGCATTTAATTGAGGGTTTTTAATTTGTTCTTTTTCTAGTTTTTTTTTTAATAATAAGCTCAATTCTTTTGATCTTTTCTTTCTCTATTTTATGCAAGTAAGCATGTAGAGATATAAAATTGCCCGTTATAACCGCTTTGGTGGTATCCCACAAATTTTGGTATATTGTCTCCTTATTGTCATTCTCCTGGATGAAATTATTGATTGTGTCTATGATTTGCTCTTTCACCCATTCATTCTTCAGGATTAAATTATTTAATTTCCAATTAACTTTTGGTTTATTTTCTCCTGGCCTTATATTGCATGTGATTTTTATTGCATCATGATCTGAAAAGGATGCATTTACTATTTCTGCCTTTCTGCATTTGATTTTAAAGTTTTTATGCCCTAACACATGGTCAATTTTTGTATAGGTTCCATGGACTGCTGAGAAAAAAGTAAACTCCCTACTGTCTCCATTCAACTTTCTCCATAGATCTATCATACCTAACTTTTCTAACAATTGGTTTATCTCCCTAGTTTCTTTCTTGTTTATTTTGTGGTTTGATTTATCTAATTCTGAGAGAGCAAGGTTGAGATCCCCCACTAGTATAGTTTGGCTGTCTATTTCTTCTTGCATCTTTCTTAATTTCTCCCCTAGGAATTTGGATGCTATTGCACTTGGTGCATATATATTTAGTATTGATATTGCTACATTATCTATGGTACCCTTTAATAAAATACAATTTCCTTCCTTATCTCTTTTGATTACATCTATCTTGGCTTTTACTTGATCTGAGATAAGGATTGCTACCCCTGCTTTTTTTGTTCACATGAAGCATAATAGGCTCTGCTCCAGCCTTTTACCTTCATCCTATATGTGTCACTATGTTTTAGATGTGTTTCTTGTAGACAACATATTGTGGGATTCTGGTTTTTAATCCAGTCTGATATCCGCTTCCACTTTATGGGAGAGTTCATCCCATTCAAATTCACAGTTAGAATAAGTAATTCTTTATTTCCTGCCATCTTATTTACCCAAGTTATGTTTTCCCCTTTCCTTTCCCCTTTCTCCCTTCCCCCCTCCTCAGTACTTTGCTTTTGATGACCCCCTCTCCCAAACATTCCACCACCCTTTAGATCCCCTCCCCCTTTTTTAAACTCCTTTCCCCTGATTCTTCTATTTTCCCTTCTATTAGTTTATCCCTTTCTTTTTCCTCCTTTCCCTCCCACTTCCCTCTAGCAACAGACAAGTTTCTATGTGAAATCAAGTGTCTGATATACACTTTTAGAACTCAACCTGAGGAGAGTAAGATTTACACAATGCTCATCTCCCTCCCCTCTTTCTCTCAATTATATTAGGTTTTCTTTGCCTCTTCAAGAGATTTTACCTTGTTTTTACCTCCTTTTTTTAGATCTTATTTTACCATTTTTCCCTCTTTTCCCCAGAATGACAACCTTTCCCCTCTGGTTTTCTTTTTCATATTATCAAAGTAATATCTAGTTAATTATACCCCCAAACTTTAAGTATCCCCATAGTAGAAATAAAGTTCTCAAGAGTCCTTTCCTTTTTACCTTTTTATGCTTCTCTTGAGTTCTGTGTTTGGAGGTCGAATTTTTTGTTCAGATCTGGTCTTTTCATTAGAAATAGGTGAAATTCACCTATATCATTGAATGACCATCTTCTTTCCTGGAGTATAATGCTCATTCTAGCTTGGTTGTAATCCAAGTTCCTTTGCCTTTTCGGTATATCTGGTTCCAGGCCCTTCAATCCTTCAATGTGGAGGCTGACAGATCCTGTGTGATTCTAATTATTGATCCTCGGTATTTGAATTGCTTCTTTCTAGCTGCTTGCAGAATCTTTTCCTTGGTGCGATAGTCCTGAAATTTGGCCACGATATTCCTTGGGGTTTTAATTTTGGGGTTTCTTTCAGGAGGTGATCAGTGAATTCTTTCAATAGTGATTTTGCCTTCTGATTCTACAATCTCAGGGCAGTTTTCTTTCAGGATTTCCTGGAAGATAGTGTTTAGATTCTTTTTTTTCATCATGGCTTTCAGGAAGTCCAATAATCCTTAGATTGTCTGTCCTAGATCTATTTTGCAAGTCAGTTGTTTTTCCTAGGAGATATTTCATATTTTCTTGTAATTTTTCATTTTTTTTGTTTTTGTTTGACTGATTCTTCAAGTCTTAGTGAGTCATTCACTTGCATTTGTTCAATTCTTATTTTTAAAGTGTTGTTTTCTTCAGTTACCTTTTTAAGCTCCTTTTGTAACTGGCCAATTGAATTTTTTTGTTCATTGCACTATTTTTCCACTTCACTAATTTTATGTTTCAATAAATTGGTGTCTTTTTCATATCTCTTTTGCAGGGCATCATATCTTTCTTGCACTGATTTCAATTTATTTTACCATTTATCCTCCTGCTCTCTTAGGAGGTTCTTTATGCAATATTCCAGAAAGGCCTTTTGAAAAGGGGACCAGTGATGGTCCTTAATAACTTCCTTTGGAGTTTTGTCTAAAGGAACCTCAGGATGTGGGGTCATCCCTTCTTTCTCTTGATAAAAGCTGTCTATGGTGAGAGCTCTCTTTTGCTTCTTCATTTTTTTAGACAGCTTGGATGTCTCTTTAAGGCTTGGAAAAAACGGTGGCTGAAGATCTTTGCCCTGGGGCAATTCGTCAAATTAACTTAAAGTGCTGGGCCGGTGGAGGCTAGGACTAAATCGGGATTACTCCTTAAACAAGGCAAGTCTGACAGAACACCTGTGTACAATCAGGGCAGAGTGTCCGGAGTGTCTCAGATAAACTCCAAGTGTTTGGAGTTTGGAGTATGGAGTTTCTGCCATGATGAGCTGAGCTGAGTCCCACCCTCACTTCCGGCCTACACCTGAGTCCACTGTTTATCCCTCTGTCCAAGTTAGACAAACCTGATATGAAGTTCTTCAGAAAGCAGTGTCCAAATATTTCTGGATTTGTTGACTTGAAGATAAGTTCAGAGGCTTATTTTATTGTTGGTTTGAGAGAAGATCGGAGGAGGATGCAGAGAGTCACGTTTTCACTCTGCCATCTTGGCTCCGCCAAGATGAACTTTCTAAGATGGGTATTTAAGGCCCTTCCACAATGTTACCACAATTTTCTTTTTGAGTCTTATCACCTACTATTCTGCTGCATGAACTCTATTTCAGACAAACTGGAGTTCTGCATTTGCTCCAAGCAAGCTTTCATCTTCCTACCCTAGTGCTTTCTCTCAGCTTTTTACAAATCATTTCATCCTTCTTTTGAATTACTTATGTCCCCTCCACTCTATTAGGCCTCCTCTGACTACTTCACTTAAGGTGATTTATATCATTGCTTCACACATGACACACAAAAAATAGAGATAACTATTTCCCCCATTCCCTGTCTCTGGTAAATATTTTTTTAAATCTCTCTTACCATTCATTTTGTTGTTGAATCATTTTTCAGTCATGTCTGACTCTTCTCAACCTCATTTGGAATTTTCTTAGCAAAGATACTATAGTGCTGTGCTCTTTTCTTTTCCAGATTATTTTATAGATTGAGAAACTAGGGCAAATAGGGTTAAGTTATCCCAGGATCACACAACTAGTAAGTATCTGAGGCCAGATTTGAACTCACAGAGAAGAGTCTTCATGATTTTAGGCCCCACTTACTATACACTGTACCACCTTGCTACCCCCAATCTATTAGATTATTGGATTTAAAGCTGGCATCAAGTTTAGAGATTGTCTAGTCCAATGCTTCATTTTACAGAGAAGAAAACTGAAGTTAAGCAATTTGCCTAATGTCAGACAAAAACTATAAAAGGACCAAACTTTCAATAAGAATTCAAATGTACAAATCTTAACCTCCTTTTAATGACTTTCTGAAAATAGCTCTACCAAAGTACTCTGTCACTATGTTTAGCCATTTGTTACCTAGAAAGGGTAGTACAATCACCAGATAACTAACTAGGGAACAGAATGAATTGATAAATCCAACATTACCAATGAGAAAATGAAGCACTTGGGTAAGAGAAAAGAGGGTGAATGCATTTTTTTAGAGATGAAGAAGAGGTAAGTCTAGAAGTTAAGGAAATAATAACAGTTGGATGAGGGTGCCTGCTAATATCAATAAGGTACACTATAAAATACATCACTATAAAATACATAAAATAAAATCCCCTCATTCAACTTACAGTTTTCTTATGGTACTGGGCAGGCAAAATATTGCCCTTTATGGAACCCTGACAATGCCTCCTAAATTCTATAGACTCAACAGAACACTCTAAAAAAACACTACAGGCAGATTGAGATGAAACTATGAATTACAGCAGTAGCCTTCATTTCAATGTACTCCTCAACTTTCCTTGCTAAGGGGGGGGGGTAGACTACTCTGATGTTGAAAATAGCATTACAATGCAAACACCAACCAAAATCTGTCCATGTAGTGTAAATTATAACTGCAATATATAAAGCTTTGTAGTGAAGAATCAGGAATTGATTTTGTAAATATTTTTATTTGAAGAGAGAAAAATATTATTGCACTTTTGTTCCTCCTATACCTATTATCCCTATGAGATCTCATTCTTACATTTTAACAAGAATTTACTTGGACCAATGAAGAAGTTAAAAATCTTTCTGCCCAGTTTCAATTTACTTAATATTAACATAAACTGCAACAGCTAGCAAAGGTGTCATTTAGCTAATATAGCTAGCTAATTCCTCTAGAAATGAAACTTTTTAATCTACCCTCTCTGTAGAAAGATGGTACTACTACTGACTTGCTATGGGGAGGGAAGGAATTTTTACTTAGATTAATCATTCCAAATATGTTAACTCTTCTGGAGAAAAAGAAAATCTACTTGAACTGTGTCATCCCTCTTAAGTTACAGAAATGAGAAGCTCTTTTCTCATGGAATGCATATTGGAGACCTGCCGTGTTTGTCTGCCATAAAATCCCATCTGAAGAGTGAAGTTTTTCTCTGTGGTTCTCAATATTTACTATGCTGCTCTTGATTTGCTGCTGATTTACCTTGTGAACATCTCTGCTCCAAAGCCATTAGTCTCAGAAAGTCAACTGTCCTACTTTCCCCCAAAGTCTTATTTCAGGACAGGGAGGACCAGATCCAAATTAAGCCACTATGTGGCTTTACATTCATCCAGCAAATTTTACTTGGTATCCACAGGAGACCCACTAAGTCCTTTGTGTGTGTGTGTGTGTGTGTGTGTGTGTGTGTGTGTGTGTCTTTTTTTATTAAAGCTTTTTATTTACAGAACATGAGTAATTTTTCAACATTGCCCTTTGCAAAACTTTCTGTTCCAAATTTTTCTCTACTTCCCTTCACCCCCTTCCCTAGATGTCAGATAGTCTATCTTAAAATATATGATAAATCCAATATGTGCACAAATATCTATATAGTTATCTTGCAGCACAAGAAAAATCAGATCTAGAAAAGGAAAGGAAAAAAAAACAAGAAGGAAAAAAATACAAGCAAACAACAGAAAGCATTGAAATGCTAGGCTGTGGTCCACATTCAGATCCCACAGGCCTCTCCCTGGTTGTATATGGCTTTCTTCATCACTGAACAAAAGGAACTGGTTTGAATCATCTCATTGTTAAAGAGAGCCATGTCCATCAGAATTGATCATCTTATAGTCTTTTTGTTGCCATGTATGATCTCCTAGGAATCTCTTTGGGAAAGAGATCTTAAAGGAAGGAAAGGGCCCCACATGTGCAAGAAGGTTTGTGGCAGCCCTTTTTGTAGTGGCAAGAAACTAGAAACTGAATGGATGCCCATCAATTGGAGAATGCTGAATAAACCATGGTATATGAATGTCATGGAATATTATTGTTCTGAGAGAAATGACCAGCAGTAAGATTTCAGAGAGGCCTGGAGAGACTTGCATGAACTGATGCTGAGTGAAATGAGCAGAACCAGGAGATCATTATACACGGCAACAACAATATTACATGATGATCAATTCTGATGGACATGGCTCTCTGCAACAATGAAATGTTTCAAAACACTTCCAATTATTCAGTGAAGAAAGCCATATACACCCAGAGAGAGGGATGTGAAATGTGGACCACAACATAATATTTTCATGCTCTCGATTGATGTTTGCTTGCATTGGGTTTCCTTTCTCTGATTTTTTTCTTTCTTGTAGATACGATTTCTCTTGCACAAAAATGATGTGTTGAAATATGTATCCATATATTCGATTTGTCAAGTTTTTTTTTGGCTGATTTTTTGCTGAGGCAATTGGGGTTAAGTGACTTGCCCAGGGTCACACAGCCAGGGAACGTTAAGTGTCTGAGAACAGATTTGAACTCAGGTCCTCCTGACTTCAGGGCTGGTCCTCTATCCACTGCACCATCTAGCTTCCCGATTTGTCAAGTATTTTAACATAATTAACATGTAGTAGACTTCCTGCCTTCTAGGGGAGGGGTGAGGAGTAGGGGGGAAAAATTTGTAACAGAAAGCTTTGTAAGGTTAATGTTGAAGAATTACCCATACATAAGTTTTGCAAATAAAAAGTTTTAATAAAAAATAAAATAAAATCTCTTTGGGATATAGGCCCAGTAGAAACACTGCTGGGTCAAAAGGTATGCACAGTTTGATAACTTTTTGAGCATAGTTCCAAATTGCTCTCCAGAATGGTTGGATCTGTTCACATTTCCACCAACAATGTATCAGTGTCAGAGTTTTTCCACATCCCCTCCCACATTTGTCATTATCTTTTCCTGTCATCTTAGCCAATCTGACAGGTGTGTAGTGGTATCTCAGAGTTGTCTTAATTTGCATTTCTCTGATTAATAGTGATTTGGAGCACGTTTTCATATGACTATAAATAGTTTCAATTTCTTCATCTTAAAATTGTCTGTTCATATCCTTTGACCATTTATCAACTGGAGAATGACTTGAATTCTTATAAATTTGAATTAATTCTCTATATGTTTTAGAAATGAGGCCTTTATCAGAGCCTTTGAATGCAAAAATGTTTTCCCAGTTTATTGCTTCCCTTCTGATCTTGTCTGCTTTAGTTTTGTTTGTACAAAAAGTCTTTAACTTGATATAACCAAAATTATTTTTTGTGATTGATAATGATCTCTAGTTCTTCTTTGTTCACAAATTCCTTTATCCTCCACAGATCTGAGAGGTAAACTATCCTATGTTCTTCTAATTTGTTTATAATATCATTCTTTATGTCTAGATCGTGAAGTCATTTCAATCTTACCTTGGTAAAATGTGTGGGGCAATGCCTAGTTTCTGCCATACTAGTTTCCAATTCTCCCAGCAGCTTTTGACAAATAGTGAATTCTTATCCCAAAAGTTGGGGTCTTTGTGTTTGTCAAACACTAGATTGCTATAGTCATTGACTATTTTGTCTTGTGAACCTAACCTATTCCCACTGATCAAGTACTCTGTTTCTTAGCCACTACCAAATGGTTTTGATGACCACTGCTTTATAATATAGTTTTAGATCTGGTATAGCTAAGCCACCTTCATTTGAGTTTTTTTCCCATTAATTCCCTTGAAATTCTTGACCTTTTGTTCTTCTAAATGAATTTTGTTGTTATTTTTTTAGGTCAGTAAAATAATTTCTTGGGAGTTTGATTGATATAGCACTAAGTAAATAGAGTAGTTTAGGTAGTATTGTCATCTTTATTGTATTTGCTCAACCTATCCAAGAGCACTTGGATATTTTTCCAATTGTTTAGAGCTGACTTTATTTGTGTGGAAAGTGTTTTGTAGTTTTGCTCATACAGTTCTTGACTTTACTTTGGCAGATAGATTCCCAAATATTTTATACAATCAATTGTTGTTTTAAATGGAATTTCTCTTTCTATCTCTTGCTGTTTGATTTTGTTAGTGATGTGTAAAAATGCTGATGATTTATGTGGATTTATTTTGTATCCTGCAACTTTGCTAAAGTTGTGGATTATTTCTAATAGTTTTTTAGTTAATTCTCTAGGGTTCTCTTAAGTATACCATCATATCATTTGCAAAGAGTGATAATTTCATTTCCTCATGACCTATTCTAATTCCTTTAATCTCTTTTTTCTTCTTTTATTGCCAAGGCTAGCATTTCTAATACAATATTGAATAGTAATGTTGATAGTGGCCAATCTTGTTTCACCCCTGATCCCCCTTACATATGATGCTAGCTGATGGTTTTAAATAGATAATACTGACTGTTTTAAGGAAAAGTCCATTTATTCCTATACTCTCTAGTGTTTTTAATAAGAATGGATGTTGGATTTTATCAAATGCTTTTTCTGCATCTACTGAGATAATCATATGTTTTTTGTTCATTTGGTTATTGATGTAATCAATTGTGCTAATAGTTTTCCTAACAGGTAACTAGCCCTACATTCCTGATATAAATTCTACTTGGTCATGGTGTATTATCCTAGGGATGATTTTCTGTAATCTCTTGCTAATATTTTATTTAAGATTTTTGCATCAATATTCATTAGGGAGATTGATCTATAATTTTCTTTCTCTGTTTTCATCCTACCTGGTTTAGGTATCAGTACAATGTCTGTGTCATAAAACTAATTTGGTAGTAGTCCTTCGTTCCCTATTTTTTTCAACTACTTTATATAGTATTGGAGTTAATTATTCTTTAAATGTTTGGTAGAATTCACATGTAAAAGCATCTGATTCTGGGGATTTTTTCTTACAGAGTTGATTAATAGCTCGTTCTATTTCTTTTTTCTAAAATGGGACTATTTAAGTAATTTATTTCTTCTTCTGTTAATCTGGGCAATCTACATTTTTGTAGGTATTCCTCCATTTCACTTAGGTTATCAAATTTATTGGCATAAAGTTGGGCAAAGTAACTACTAATTATTGCTCTAATTTCCTCTTCAGTGGAAAATTTTCCCTTTTCATTTTTCAGACTAACAATTTGATTTTCCTCTTTCCTTTTTCTAATCAAATTAACTAGAGGTTTATCTATTTTGTTGGCTTTTTTTTCATAAAACCAACTTTCAGTTTTATTTATTAATTCAAGTTTTTTTTACTTTCAGTTTTATTAATCTCTCCTTTTATTTTTAAGATTTCAAGTTTGGTAATTGATTGGGAGTTTTAAATTTGCTCTTTTTCTAGTTTTTTTAGTTGCAAGCCCAATTCATTGATTTTATTTTTCTCTATTTTATGCAAGTAAGCATCTAGAGATATAAAATTTCACCTTATTACCACTTTGCATCCCATAAATTTTGGTATGTTGTCTCATTGTTGTCATTCTCTTCGATGAAATTACAGTGTCTGTAATTTTCTGTTTCACTCATTCATTCTTTAGGACGAGATTACTTAGTTTCTAATTGCTTTTTGGTCTATTTTCTCCTGGCGTTATATTGCATGTGATTTTTATTGCATCATGATCTGAAAAAATCCATTTACTATTTCTACCTTTTTGCATTTGATTTTGAGGTTTTTATGTCCTAACACTTGGTCAATTTTTTTGTAAGTTTCATGAACCATTGAGAAAAAAGTAAACTCCTTTCTGTCTCCATTTAATTTCCTCCAAAGATCTATCATACCTAACTTTTCTAACATTTTCTTTACCTCCTTAACTTCTTTTTTATTTATTCTGTCGTTCAATTTATCTAGTTCTGAGAGAGTAAGGTTGAGATCCCTCACTAGTAATAGTTTTGTTGTCTATTTCTTCTTGCATCTCTCTTAACTTTTTCTCTAGGAATTTCCATGCAATACCACTTGGTGCATATAGGTTTAGTATTGATATTGCTTCATTATCTATGGTACCCTTTAGTAAGATATAGTTTCCTTCCTTGCCTCTTTTAATTAGATCTATCTTTGTTTTTACTTGATTTGAGAACAGGATTGCTACTTCTGCTTCTTTTTGTTCACCTGAGACATAATATATTCTCCTCCAGCCCTTTACCTTCACTCTGTATGTTTCATTAGGCTTTAAATGTGTTTCTTGTAAACAACATATTGTTGGATTCTGGATTTTAATCCAGTCTGCTATGCACTTCTGCTTTATGGGAGAGTTCATCCCATTCACATTCACATTTAAAGTAACTAATTCTGTATTTCCTGCCATCTTATTTACCCTAAGTTATGCTTTTCTCTTTCCTATTCCCCTTCCCTCCTTCCCAGTATTTTGCTTTTGATGACCACCTCCCTCAAACATTCCTCTTCCTTTAGGGCCCCTCCCCGTTTTACACCTTTCCCCTAATTCTGTTTTCCCTTCTATTAGTCTTTCCCTTTCTTTTCCCCCTCTCCCTCCTACTTCTCTATAAGGTGAGACAAGTCTAATATTCTTTTTTAGAGCCAAATCTGATGAGAGTAAGATTCACACAGTGCTCATCCCCCACCTTCTTTCCCTCAATTATAATTGGTTTTTTTGCCTCTTAGTGAGATGTAATTTCATTTATTTTACCTCCTTTTTCCTCTTCTCCCAATATGATCCCTTTTCTACCTCTAATTTTTTTCATATTATCATAATAAGATTAAATTTCACCTGCATTCTCTAAGTATACCCATAACAGAAATATAGCTCTCAAGAGTTTTTTTTCCTTTTTACCTTTTTCTGCTTCTCTTAAGTTCTGTATTTAGAAATCATTTTTTTTGTTCAATTCTGGTCTTTTCATTAGAAATAGGTGAAATTCACCTATATCACTGAATGTCCATCTTCTTTCCTGAAAGATAATGCTCATTTTAGCTGAATAGCTTATTCTTGGTTATAATCCCAGTTCCTTTGCTTTTCAGCATATCAGATTCCAGACCCATTGATCCTTTAAGATGGAAGCTGCTAGGATGGATAATCCTAATAATGGCGCCTCAGTTTAGTTTCTTTCTGGCTGCTTGTAATAGCTTTTCCTTGGTATGATAGTTCTGAAATTTAGCCACAATATTCCTTGTGAATTTAATTTTGGGGTCTCTTTCAGGAGGTCATTGGTGAATTATTTTGAAGGCTATTTTACCTTCTGATTCTAAAACATCAGGGCAGTTTTCTTTTATGATTTCCTGTAAGATGATGTCTAGGTTCTTTTTTCCATCATGGCTTTCAGGAAGCCCTATAATCCTTAGATTGTCTCTCCTAGATCTATTTTCCAGGTCAGTTGTTTTTCCTAGGAGATATTTCATATTTTCTTCTATTTTTTCATTTTTTTTGTTTGACTGATTCTTGAAGTCTTATTGATTCATTTACTTCCATTTCCTCAATTCTAATTTTTAGTGTATTATTTTCTTACCTTTTTTAGCTCCTTATGAAATTGGCCAATTGAATTTTTTGTTCACTGCATTCTTTTTCCATTTCACCAATTTTGTTTTTTAGTGAATTGGTGTCTTTTTCTTATCTCTTTTGTAGGGCATTATATCCTTCTTGCAATGATTTCATTTCATTTCCCCATTTTTCTTCTAACTGTCTTTTAAAGATCTATTGAATCCTAAGGAGAACACACATGAATATTTTCTTGAGAATTCAGAAATTTCTTCCCTAAATTTCCAACATTTAGTTTATTGAATGTTGCCATAATTTTATGTCTCATATGGTTTCTGAGTTTCATAGGCTTTACAATATTTGTGTCCTTGATGATCCATCTTCAGAGAAGTCAGTAAGTCAAATACATTTAATCTTTTTTATCTTTTCTCTCGTTCCCAATATCTACTATCAGGCTCACATTTTACATAAATTAGCAGTTGATTCAATTCGGTGTACTACAACAATCATTTTTAACCATATACTATATTAAGTGCACTCTGCTGGACACTACAGATATAAAAAAAAAGGGAAAAATATTCCTGCCCTCAAGAAATTTTCATTCTATTGGCAGCATATAAGAAAAGTTATGAAAATAATAATTTGAGGAAGGAAAGAGTGCCAGCAATTACAGAGACCAAGAAGAGCTTCTCATAGGAAGTAACACATTAGACATCATTGTAGCATCAAAGGATACAAGGGGGAAGTAAATGGAATGGAGGAAAAGAAGAAAGAAAGAAGATGGACTGATGAATTTGTGGAATAGCAGGTAAAGTTAATTTGATTAGAATATATACTAAGTGTAAAAATTAATGTGTAAAAAAGCTGGACAAGTAAGTAAGAGTCAGATGGTGAGAGGTTTTAAAACCAAACTGAAGACTGATTGTCTTATTCTAGAAACACCAGAAATCAATAGAATGTTCCTGATAAGGGAAATGGAATGTGTAGACTTATGCTTTAGGAAAATTATTTTAGCAACTGCATGGAGTGTAGATTAGAAAGAGAGAGGCCCTGGAAGCCACACGTCTCATTGGAATGCTTATTGAATAGTACAGGCAAGAAATGATCAGAGCTTGAACTACAATATGACTGTATAAATGGAAAGAAGAGGGAAGGTAGGAGAAACATGGAGATAAAATCCACAAGACTTAGCAACTCATTAGATTTGGAGTTTGAAGGGGAGAGAAAAGTCAATGACTTCAAAGTTAGGAACTTAAGTGCCTGAAAGGATGGCAATAATTTCAACAGAAAATGTTTTCTTTCAAGATAGGTAAGGTATTTGACACATCCATTTTATGCTTTTGGAGCTTCTAAAAATGGTTCTGCTTCCCAATGGCTAGTGTAGCTAGTCAAAAAGCAAATGCAACTAAAGTCACCAGTTTGATCTTTGTGTGTGACAATTTTTTGTATATTTTGGTCAAAGAAAAGGTGTGCTTTCAACCCTATCCAGTTGTCTCAACAATGTGAGACAAGGGAAAAGAAGGAAGAAAATGTGGATGTCTCATTCAGATTGCCATAACCACAACTCAAAACACATGCCTCAGTGATAGTGAAGAAAAAAATTTCATATGAATAATACATATTTTATTTATTAGCTTATGTAAACTCCTCTAATATAAAAATCAGTCAACTCATCAGATTAAGGAATCACAGGATGTAGAATTGTAAGAGATTTCAGAAATAATCTACTCTACCCCTTTCTTTTTCAGAAAAGCAATCTAAGGCTCAAAGAGGGTAAGTGACATGCCTATAGTCATACATACAGGTCACAAACAGTTGATATTTTTATCAGAATATTTCATTCTTCCTTAATTCATTTTCTAGGTCAACTTCTAGATTCCTTTTTATACCTCAATTCATTTATCTAAAATGTGATCACAATAAAACATTCGTTAAGAATATTTACATTATTTCTAATTATTACATTACATTCTTCTGAAAAAAAAATACTCACACATTTCCCAATACATTAGCATAGCCCTCCCTGCATATTCTGTAACTTGGAAAAACTTTTTTTTTCTGAATTAACAAGCATTTATTTTCTTTCCTTCCCATTCCACCCTTCCAACTGAACAAGAAAGAAAAAGAAAACCCTCATCACAATCATGTAATAAAGTAAAGTTAAAAACTCTCATTGGCCATGATAAAATATGAAAAGTCTAATATATAAATAAGCTTATGATATATTACATGCAACAAAAAATAGAGTTGATGAGGAAATAATATAGAAAACTCTTCTAAGCAATGTTTTCCCTTCTTCTTTTAACCTAGGCAAATTCTATCATGCTGAAGTACCTTTGCTTCTATTAGAAATTGACTTTAATCAAGATGAATTGGATTGGATCAAATTGAATTGAATACTGGAGTCTGAATCAGAGGATCTATTGACCAGCACAAATCACTTAGTCCCTCTAAACTTGTTTTCTCATTTATAAGATGAGAGAACTGTACTAGATGGCTTCTGAACCCTTCCTGATCTAAATCTATGGTTCTAAGTCTCCCTGGTTGTAAGACTATGGGGCATAGATATCCAAATGACAATATAAAAAGATGCAAGGAGACTGGGCATTGTAGAGTGTCAGGGGAAGTTGAAGCTAGGGGATAACTTGAATTCAGGGTTAAAACTAAAGCCAATTGTTTGTTCATACTAAACCTGATTCCAATGTGATGAGTCTCCAGGAGTAGTGGAACCAAATTCTATCTACGGATTGGTGAACAGGTAAAGATTCTATATGACTCAGTATTGGAAATGGGACTATGAATGTTTGCTCTTCTTCTAGTCTGAGAGAAATCGAAATCTAACCTAAAATAAATATGTTAATAATATTTTTTTTAAATACAAAAATGAGAAGACAGGAGATAAAACTAGTTTTGCTGACATGTTTTGCATTGGGTTAGCCTTAAATATACTGCTTAAAGGCACAAAGAAAGAATTATCTTAAATTTTCTTTACTTTAGGTGCTACAACACCTTTCTAAGGATGATCTCTATGTAGGTGGAGATTCTTAACCATAAGTAAACTAGCTCTAAATTCAAATTCCTCTAACATTTTATTAACAAATAGTAGACTCTCAACCTCATCAAAGAAGATATAATATAACTAAACACGTTAGAAGCAGATCCCAACTATAAATCAGGAGACTTTGGAAGACTCGGTTCTGTTGCTTTCTAGTTGCTTTTCCAGTTCTGGTTATGTCATTGAAGTCTAGTCTTTTCATTTATAAAATGGAGATAATATCTTTCCCAATTCTACTTCAGTATTGTTATGATAATCAAATGGGATACCATTGGGGAAAACAGTTTAAATATTATCAAAGTATTTTATAGATTTAAAGCTTACTACTATTTAATATTTTATGGCATTAATATAATAGAAGTAATGCAATAGCTCCAGGCATAGACATAAATGATACTTTATTATCCAATATAAAATTAAAAGTTGCCGATTTATCTTTAAAATTAGTTTCTCCTTTCATGTCGACACCCATTTCCCACTAATTCTGGTGAGCATTGGCATGCCTTAATATTTTCCATAATTGGAGGTACTCTTTATTTTTATAACTATTTCATTGAGCACAGTTAGAATCCAAAGCCACCAATGACCATTCCTTTTATTGGGCTCTAGGCTACTAGTAGCTATTTTTTAGAGGAAAGTAAATGAATGTAAAGAAATGCTGAAAGGTTTACACAGAAATCTTTCCTTTGACAAAATTACTTTAGGCAAAAATCAGTCATTAAAGATAGCATGACTTGAGATTTCAAAGGCACTTCTATCAGTATTCCATAATATTGAACAATAGCACTTAACCAGAACCAAAGGGAGCCAAAAGGCTGACACACATAGTGCCCCATCATCATTTCTTTAGCACACTTCCAGAAGCTAAATTCAGTAATTACTTTTTAAAGCTATTTAAAACAAAGCCATACCCTCAGGGACAAAGTGGATCACTTTAGGTTTTGCATTTCATTGGGAGAGTTAAGTGTTTTGACCCACAATTAGTTTCTTCTAGGAAACAAACAAACAAACAAAGTCAGTTTCCTCAAAAGAAGCACAATATGATGTAGGCAAAAACAGATCTTTTATGATTTTAAGTAATTTAAGGAAAATCAGAGTTTGGAAGAGATGGCCAATATTTTTAGAATCTGAAATTCTGAGAGTGAAGTTGTTGGACCTTTGTGAAACCCACAGTAATTAACAATAGACTTTCTGTTATTTTTTTTCCAAAGGAAAAGAGAAAGGAATAAGCAAATATTAAACCCCATTAATGCTAGGACACTGTGCTCAATGGTTTTACAAAAATTATCTTATTTGATCCTTGTGACAACCTTATAATGTAGGTGTTCTTTTCCACATTTACAATTTAGAAAACTGGGTTGACAGGGGTAAGTATGTGAAGCCAAAGTATGTGAAGGAAATTTGAATTTGTGTCTTCCTGAATCCAGAATCAACACTCTATCCACAATAGCACCTAGTAACCTAAAACTTATATCAACTTGTTATAGTTAGCAAGTCAAAAAAATAAGAATTATTCACTCCCTACTATGTGTCAGTTCCGTGATACAGAAAGGAAGCATTCCTTACTCTCAGAGAACTTAAAATTTAATGGGGTAGAGAACATACAAATA
Organism: Myrmecobius fasciatus; assembly: GCA_023553655.1. Taxonomy (NCBI): domain Eukaryota; kingdom Metazoa; phylum Chordata; class Mammalia; order Dasyuromorphia; family Myrmecobiidae; genus Myrmecobius; species Myrmecobius fasciatus. The sequence goes on along the minus strand of JAJPUD010006110.1, from coordinate 37,277 downwards.
ACTATATGCAAATGAGATAAATGAAGGATATATTGAAATCACAGAGAGAAGGTTTAAAGAGGAAAATAGGAGATGTACCTTTTTTACAAGGTTCTGGTATATACTTTGTAACCTTAGACAGATCATATAACCTTTCTAAATTTAAGTTTCTTCAGATATAAAATAGAGAAATACATGCCCTAGTCACCTCACAGGGTCACTATGAACAGCAAACGAAATGTCAGTAAAAGATTCCTGAAATCTATAAAATATGTATAAAGTGTTTGCTTTCAAGAAGTCATAACAAAAGGCAGATTAACTTAATATATTGTTTTAAGTAAATGAGAAACAGAGAGCCAGCTTTCAAAGTGGGAAGACATGATTTTGAGTTCTGTCTTGGATATATATGACTATGGGCAAATTACTTGATAACATCTTGCTTTAGGAAACTGCTTAAGTTGTAAAGAAAGTACCAGGATGTACAGGTATAAGGATTTTCTTATACTGGGAGTATACTATACCAAAGAAATCACAGTCTGAGACCTTTTATCTTTAAAATAAATAAAAGAATTGGTGGTGGCTTCATTTCACTTCCAAAGGCAACAAGAAATCACATCCCAAAGGACACATTTCATCTTGTCTTTCCTTGATCACAGGCATAAGCAAAAGGGCCATGATGAAACAAAAGCTTGTGTATCAAAATCTGTACCAACAAGCAAAAGATGAATAGAAAAATTCTATTAGGAACTTATCCAAATAATCTCAAACAAGCTAATATATTTCATGATACTTAGTGATTTCAATATTAAGGTAGTTACATCTTTATCATTCTACATGATGAAATGTAGAATATAAATATGGCTCAGGATCAATGAAAACCATTCATGTACTACATGAATACCTATACTATACCACCTATACTTCATGAATACTCTTCTGAAGAGATCAGAAAGTACTAGTCATAGTGTATGTTGAATAACATTGCAAAAACAATTAAATTGATTTTATCTTAACAGACTAAAAATGACTAGGTACCAATATGATAGTTATTATAAAAATCAGTTGTCAGTATGCAGTTATGTTATTAACTACCTAGAGGAAAGGTTCAAATCAATCCTAAACTAAAAGAGAATTTTTAAAAGCCACTACTTGCAGTTATAATAGCTCCAAACTGACATTTTCAAATAAGCTACTGACATGAAAAATGGGAAATGGATCAAGGAATCAACATTGACTACTGCTATTTTAATAATTTAATAATTGCTTAAATGATATAAAGCAATCACTTTAAAAAAAGAAATTTCAAAGAGCCAGAATCCATGAGGACAGACATAGCAAACAACAGCAAAACTAATTTAGAATATAATCTCACTATTAGAGAAAAAAATGAGTATATAGAAAGGTAAGAAAATCATTTCTTGAACTTTCATATATGAAAATTCATATATGGAATGAGAACAACAAATAGTTCTATTTATTTGATTGGGGGGAGGGGAAATTGTAAAAAATAAATCTTCTAATATGTCTATAATGATCTATTTTCACCATCCATTTCAGCAAACCTTCTATCTTTTATGTGCTAAAGGAGAAAGGAGAAATAGAACTAAAGAAAAGGAAATTAGGAAGAGTAGGTTGGTCAGACCAAGTAAACAGAGAAATTATCTGTGTTGGAAGCTACAAAAATTTTAAATCATGTTAGGATTGATTTTCAAAACATTTAGAAGTGATGATGACAAATAATTAGGCAGCCATGGACATTATTATTACTCCTAAAAGGTGATGACGTTAGCAGTGACTGCTAACACAGTCATAATCTGATATGTCCTTATATCACAGTATATAAGATCTTGTTGTATTAATTATTGATTATAAATAGCATTGTTTTGATAGAGTAAAAGGCTACCTTAAAGACACCCTTCTAGCAAGGTATGTTTCTTTTATATTATGCTATTAGCTTTAATATAAAAGGATGAAATCGAAGAACTGAGGCAAAATAGTCAAGATGTGATCTCACCAGGTTAGAGTTGTGGGACCTAGACAATACTCCTTTCCTCAAATGACTTTCTGCTGCCATAATAAAGATAATAAAGTTAAAATTTCTTAGGTTGGGATTCAAGTCCTATATAATTTTGCACCAATCTATATTTCTACACTGATGTCCTGCTGCTCCCCTACATGTGCCTTTTCCTTAAAAGAACTTGCAATTTTCTGAACACATCCAGTGCTTTCTTTCCTCTATAACATTTCAAGCCTCATATAAGATCTAAGGATGAGGTATAGAAGGAAACTATGATTCAAGTATTTAATTCCTTAAGAAAAGAAAATTACTTTGAGACAGGAGATATCTTCCCCAGGATCTGCATTAGGAGACATAGTTGGATGAAGCATATCTCAGTGGAGTAGTTCTGAATGAAGGTGACTAAGAGAAGTAAGTAACAGTGGGGAACAAAGCGTATGTACACTTCACTTCCAGGACTAGGGTGTCAGAGGTCACAAAAGAAAGAAGAACCACCACTAGAAAGGATGTTAGTGATGCAATGTCCACTCCTTTTTTTGGAGTTCTTGGTCTGTTCTTCTCTCATATTACCCAGCACATTCTAATTTTCAGCTTATTTTTGTGTGCACATCTTAACTCCCCTCTTTGATTTTAAATTTCTCCAATTCAGAAATGATCATTATCATTTTATCATCTACAGCATTTAGCAAAATGTCATGTACCTAACAAGTGATAAATTATGATAATTAAACATAATTAAATTTTTTAAAAAACTTAAGGTTTTTGATTATTCTTAACCAATTTAGACAAATCCTAGAATTCTCTAGCTAGTTGAGATTTTTCTTATTTTTAACTGTTAGCAATATGTAAAAGCTAAGTTACATAAGGAATGTTGCGTTTTCATCAATGTGCTAGTAAATTAAATTAATCATTGTGGTTATGTACTTTAAATTTTACCAGCCAGTAGCAATCCCATTCTACTCCTATTTTCTCCTGGCTACTCAATCCTAAATCATGCCAGAAATAGAGGTGTTTCCTTCTACAAAATATGGAAAACACACTCTCCTTTTCACTTTACACTAGGATGTAAGAAGGTTTCTAAATGTCACAGCACATACATACATGTAAAAACTGCCCATGAGCAGATAAGCAGATATATCTTTGATTAACTAGATAGTTTGATCTCTGCCCAAGCATAGAAGACCATTGGGGATACTTCAAAACCAAATATTCTGACAAACATTCAATAAATCTTCTAAGGGAGCTTGTAGCAATTTAAATGTCAGGTATCCTCTCATTCATTAGATACAATAAGCCAGACAATGTTTTCATTAGAAGGAAGATCTACCCTATTCAGGCTTTGGAAACTTTTCCTGTGATTGCTCTGAAAGATGGACAAAGGCAGCAGAAAGCAGTTTCCACTTGGACTGAAATTGCTTAATCTTGTTTAGCCCAAATAAGTGCTAAAGATGCTACTGGGTTTGTATGATTCTCCTCATTTGGGTCATAATCTCTTGGTCATTTTTAACAGCTTGTCTACCTACAATGGGGAACTTAGATAAATATTGGTTTGATCTTATTACAAAATGAAGATTTAAAAAAATTAAATAGACATTTACTTTAATTTCAGAACATATTATAAATACTTAGACTATTTTTTCCTAGAAAACTGTGCATTTCGGAGCCTTCATTGTCAAAGGCAGAATTAAATTGGCAACTGCTTTTGTTTTTTTTAAAAGACTTTTAAAGGTAGTGGGTGATGGGAAGGAACAGGTGCAGATATGTATTTCAGGTTTCTGAAACAAAATCTTGCTGGGAAAGCTTAGTACTAATTTCAAGGAATTCAATCTTGTAGCCCCTCTTGAGTCACATACTGGAGGGTTCCCTTATTGAATTAAATTTTTCAGTTAATTTCTAACCAATGACCATCAGTATTCAAACTGATAGTTCTAATTATGCCCTTCTAGGAGTCACAATAACAATAGACATCTAGCAATGTAAAATCATGATTCAATTCAATTTTTAAAAGAATTTAAGAAGCTCTGTTGATCTGAGAATACAGTTAAAAATGGAAATTATCACTAATTTCAAGGATCTTAAATCATATAGGGGAGGTACACAAATAAATAAACACCAAGCGATTTGGGACAGGGGAAAGCGCTAACAACTGGATAGGGGATGTCAAAAAAGGGCTCCTGTATGACACCTGATATGAGTCTTGAACAGCATTAGGGATTCCAAGAGGCAGAGGTGAATGGGGAGAACATGGCAGGCATGAGGCACAGCAAGGCATAAGGAACGGAATGTCAAATACAGAGGACAATGAGTGTATGAGTTTGGCTAGAATATGGAATGTGTGTGGGAGAGCAATGTGAAATCCATCTAGATAGATATATTGGAGCTCAAAGATGAGTGCCTATAAATGCTAAGGAAAAGAGTGTGTCCTACAATCAAGCAACAGAGAACAACATCAGAGCTGGAAGGGACCTTAGGAACCATCTAGTCCAAATCTTTTATTTTAAAAATGAAGAAACTGAGACCCAGGGAGGGGGTGAGCTATCACACACCTAATATTTGGTAGAACTGGGATTTGAATGCAAGTATTCTGATTCTTTGAGGGCTAGATCATGAAGACATCTTCCTGAGTTTAAATCTGGCCTTCGATTATTAGCTTACTTACTTACTGTGGGCAAGTCATTGGACCTTGCCTACTTCGTCTTATCTATAAAATGAGTTGAAGGAGGGAATGGTGAACCATTCCAATATCTTCACCAACGACACTCAACTGGGGTTACAAAGAGTTAGAAATGACTGAACAGTGACAAGATAAGCATTCCTTTTGCTCCAAATCTAGGCAAATAGTAGAGAGAGAGCAAGCAAAAGAAAATCTCAAACATGTACTGTATGTTATTCTCAGACATATAGGTAAGCTTTACAAAGCAGGAGAACACAAACCAGCTGATGTGATCTGATGATTTTTTCATGAGTTTCTCTATTGCTTTTCTATTTCCTATATTTTATTCTTTCCATGACTTCCAAAATTCTTACACTTGTTTGGTAACATCTTTGGATGAAGACAATGGAGACCCTAGTTAAAACATAAATTCATGACTTGGAGGAGAGTCACACATTAAACTACATAGGTACTGGAAGTACTAGGGACTGGAAGTATATGACATAAATTTGTATGGAGCGCAATGTCCCATAGGAGAAGGAGACTTACAGTCTGGGTGGTTAGGGGTTCAGCCTGAGGGCTCTGGTCTAGTTGTATGAGGGAGGAAAGTAGGAGAATTCAATCAGATGGAGAAAAATGTGTCTACAGGAGATGGATGGTGGCTGAAAACATTAAGAGTTTAGAAGAGCCAAGCATGGAGCCAGTGACCTGAAAAATAACTTGTCTGTGAACTTGTTCTCCTGTGATCCAATCTGCAAGCCAATCTACTGGCTATACATGTGAAAACACCTGTTGGAGACACTCTAGGATAGAGTCTCAAACACACCCACAAGAGCAGCATACAACATTTTTCAAAGTGGCCTGAAAATAGATGGAAATGTAGTTAGGAAATATTTAAGAAAACAAATAAAAATATAATCAAACAAAAATATATGATTTTCTAAGTCAATATGTGGCCTGCAAGGATCCTTACATGTAATTTAGTGACCCCTGTTTCTATTTAAGTGTTATATCACTGATTCAGGAGGCCAAAAAATAGTAGAAGAGAAACTCCTGCTAGTATACCCCTTTCTCTGGATTGAGAATATTAATATGGAAAACTGCTTTTTAAAATTCTAGTCTGGGGGTTCCTTGCTTTCAATTAGATGACCATTGTTTTCAAATAGTGCTTTCCTGACTCTCCCCACTTTACCATCTCTCTTTTCATTGGTATTATCACATCCAGAAAATTCATTAGACAGATCTCCTATTGGACCAGGGTCAAAAAGGGTTATCAGGATCACTTCCATGATGGAGAAATTAATTAACATCAAATTTTCACAGGACAAATCAATTCTAATCACTTAACCTGGTAACCTCTGGAAACTAGCTTGCTCTAGTTTTATACAATACATACAGCTTCAAGTTTATTCTTTTAAATATAATTGAACATTCTCCCATATAGACAAATTCATTTTTTTTCTTTTTTAAATGGCCTAACATTCATTATCCTTCTGAAGATGAGAGGGGTCAAATTTAACTTAACTATAAGTCACAAAAGTTTAAGAACATAGAAGAAAATCACTGAACAAAAATTTCAAAATAAAATATAAATAAGAACAAGAGTGCTGTAAAAGCTTGTGATAAAGATGAATGAGAGCATCTGGAAAATATATCAAATGGTATTTGTCAGCTTAGAGTTTTGAAGGGCAAAACAGGTAATTTCCCAAACTGGAAGTGACTAACCTAAAGGGGGATAATGAAAGTAGTATATTCAAATGTATGGATATTAAACTTCCCAAAAATAGCTATTTATAGTACAGATAAAATTGTTTTCTCTTTAAAAAAAAGCAAGAAAGAGAAATAATTCTAATTACATTTGTAGCTGTTCCTTGTATATTATAGCAACGATGGAAGATAGAAAAAAGCAGGTTAAAAGAAAGAAGGAAGGGAGGAGGGAGAAAAGAAAAGGAGGAAGAAGGAGGAGGAGGAAGAGAAGAAGCAAAGAAGAGAGGGAAAAGAAGAAAGGACCTTGAGTTTATAGTAAGGGTTGCTGCAATCTTTAACCATATGTTTATAAGACCATCTCTTTCTCTTTTCAAAAATAATGCTATGGAAGAAACTGGATGGTACAGTGGATAGAGCACCAGCCCTAAAGTCAGGAGGACCTGAGTTTAAATACAATCTCAAGACTCTTAACACTTATAGTGGTTAAAATTAGGTAAGTCATTTAATCCAATTGCCTAGAAAAAGAATAACAGCAACAACAATAATAATGTTATCTACATAAAAGTTGATAAAGAAATAGAGGAAATGTTGCTAGGGAATTATAGACTAAAGGGACAAAACTTGCTTCTAAATGGATTTGTGTTTCTTAGGTTTTATTGGGCTGTGTTGAAACTCTATCCTTGGTGGTCCAAAGCTTTAAAAGAAGGATCCATAAAGGGGAGAGGGGAAGTTGAAAGATAGAGAAATTTCAGAAGGGTGGTTGGTCATAATCATGAAAAAAATATATGTATATATTACTTCTTTGTTTACCTTAGCCTCTAACTGAAATTTAGCATTTCTTTTAATGGTTTAAAAATCTTATTCTCAGACGGGATCATTAAGCTTTACTAGATTGCCAAATGAATCCATAACACAAAATAGGTAAAGAACTCTTGCACTAGAAACATCAAAAGAAAAGAGTCCTGCAAATTAATAAATTAATTAATATGGTGAACCAATATATTATGAAGGGCTCTGGGCTACCTAACAAGGGGGGATAAAAGTAAGGATAAGTCATTAGACTCTATTTCCATATATAAGAAGCCAACCTGTCTCTTCAAGGAACCAGGGTCATAAAAGGAAAAATAAATCTGTCTCAGTCTGCATGTCTGTTTCTCCCTTTCCCCTTTTCCCCTTCTTTATCTATCTCTGTCTATCTCTGTTTCTCTCTGTCTTTGTGTATATCTCCATATAGAGATTGAAAACAAGAAAATTCCCAATGTAAGAGAATAAATAATAAGGGACAGGTAAGTTATATTCACATAAAGATTCTGAGAGGGAGTTACAACCAGGTCTGGATGGTCTGGGAAGGCTTTGCCAAGGAAGTAGGATTTGAACTGGTCCATGAATGTGGATCAATCATTCATTAAAGCTGAGAATATGGGGGCAGGTATTACAAGGAGAAGGAATGGGACAGCAAAACCATGGAAGCAGAAGTGTGCAAAGTACTGTTCCAAGAATATATTAATAGTTATAAAGTAAGTACATGGGGAGGAAGGACAGTACAAGAGAAAGGCATGATGCAGACCTTGACATCAGGGAGCATATAATCTAGTTGTGGAGCAGAGAAAACACACATCAGACATAACTAGATACTGAGGCTTTAGCTCAGCTCTATAGATTGTTTCTGTAGCACAGTCATAGATCAGAAGTTCCAGCCAAGTGTCTTTTCTAATATTGGAGCTTGCATGTACAAACAGGTGCCACCCAACATGCTCCTCACATTCTAGGTCAGTGGGGTCAAATGCAAATAGAAACAAGGGCATTAGTCTATACACAAAGGTTCTTATAGGCCATATATTGACTTAAGCTTTAAATATGTTATTTTATTTTTATTTATTTTACTTAGTATTTCCCAAATACATTTTATTCTAGTTCAGCTGATGCTGGAGAGTATTGAGGGCTGCCCACAGGGTATAGTTGACACATTTGTTTTAAAGTATAGAAACAAAAATCAAAATACCCCTAGATGTTCTTTCAGTTGCTAAGAGATAATAATTTACCTAAATTTAATTAGGAATTTGTCAGATGTGTCTGAAGCTAGTATTTTTAGTGCTAAAGTAGTAAGTGTCTAAAGTACTAAAGCAGTGTCATGAGCATAAAATAAGGGACAGGAGGTGGGGGAGAGGAAGGAGGGGAATTGGCACTAATTAGGAAAGGTTAGTAAGGAGACAGTAGCAATCATGCCCCTTTTCTTGACCCTCATATAACTCTAGAGAAATGTCTAGGCTCAGGACCTAAATAATAAATCATTTCTAAAGAAGGGTGTCTTGATGATGTTACCAGCAGACTGAGAGTAGTTTGGGGGCTAGGGGAAGGAAAGGAGAGGGGATCTGAATGATTTTCTGTGGTAGGAGAATCCTTAACATGATAGCTAGATGGGGGTGAGGGGTATCTAGATAATCTAAACAAAGGGAAAATAAGAGTGGAAGTGTCTCAAGAGGGGTCTCAAGAGAATCCTTTCATATGCACCAATCTAGTGTATTTTGCAGCTATTAGAATAAAGGTTTGACTCCCTTCCCCTTGCTATTTTTCTCAGAATGGTAGTTAACCAGAAAGAAGACTCATTCCAGTTATTTTCCATTATTATGTTTTCATTCCCTTTTGTCTAAAGACCTATAGCACTTAGAATCTGAACTACATGACCTAGCACTCATTAATCCGCAGTCCGGCATTATGGTTTAATTGAAATGATCGTGACATTTAAAGACCTTTACAATCTAGCTCCAACCTACCTTTGCAGAATTATTATTTACTATTCTCCTTCATGATCTCTACATTCCAGCCAAACTGATCTGGTTGCTCTTTCTTCAGTGCTACATTCCATTATATGACTCCATATCTCTGAATGGTATGTCCCCTTTTTTCTAAAATGTACTCCCTTTTCACCTCAAATCTCAGTTCATGGGCTACCTCAGAGATTTTGAGGTTATCCTTCTGATAGTAGTGCCCTCTCAAATTACTTCCTCCTTACCATATAAACATTTTGTATTTATTTTTCTGCATATTGTTATTTCCATTCATTGACTGAATGTAAGCTCTTAAGGTCAGGGATTGCATTGGTGTTGTACCTGAACAGTGCCTGAAAAATGGCTGGTACTTAATAAGTGTTTATATTTAGCATGAGAGATAGAGGCAATAAAAGAAAGGTAATTCTTGTCTTTAAAGAGTTTATAGTATAGTTGAAGAAAGAAAAATGATTGAACAAGTAGAAAGTACAAACAGCATAAGAACACTGCAGATTTGTGAGTGAAACAGGAGATGAGAAATGAAAATCAGGGTAAATTTCATGGAAGTTAAACAGTTTGAGCTGGACCTTGAAGGATATGTTGCATGAGGAGGGTCAATGAGAAGCAGCAAAGTGATTCCAGGCTGAAAAGAGAATATTCAGTTGTTTCCCCAAGCAGTATCATCAGTTTGAAGATAAGGACTTTTCTTCCCTCTCCTTCTCTTGCATTTCTCAAAGCTTAGCATAAAGCTGGGCACAGTTTTACTAGTGCCAAGAGTCATTCATAAAATCAGTATCAGAGGCATGATCTACTGGCAGCACTGTACATGTGCCATCGTTGCTAGTGGGTGGACCCAATTTGTGTCAAGAGAGGTGTGAGGGCAGTAAGGGTCCAAAGTGGTAGAAAACAGTACAAGAAATGAAGTCTCTGACAGCTAAGAGGCACAATTCTCAGAGAAAATCTACAGGGTTTACTGCTCTGTTCAAATTGCTCAAAAAAGCAGAGACAGACTGACAATGTGCTTTGCCTGTTGTAATGTTCACGTCTCTCCAGCATTCTCAAGCAATCTTAATATCACAGTCATTGTTCTTTGAATCTAGACTATGTTTTAAAAAAAAAAAGAATGAAGGAAAAGTGCCTATAGCTTTAATATTGAACAGTGAAAATGCTGCTCAAGGAGAAGGCATTTATTCCTTAACTGAAATTCATAATCCTGTCCCCTAAAACATAAACTTGCTTTAAAATACTAATAATATGATACATTTCTCTAGCCCTCTTTGGTACCATATGCTCACAGGCAAACCATGATGCCATTCTTTCCCCAACAAGTTCTAGGATTTGTTCCCCTAGTGTATCCCATCTGGTTTTTCATTTGACACAAGGCCCTTTTCTGAACTTGGGTTCTCAGACACCTAGCTTTTGCCTATGGAGGAACTCACAGGCCTATCTCTTGTTCAGATCATTTTTTTGTGTTATTGTTAATACTATTTTTCTCCAATGATCCCTATTACATTTTACATATTTTATCTAATCTGATGCACTACAATATGAAGTAAGTATTACAATCCCAATTTGACATATGAAATAGAGCTTCAGAGGATGAATAGTTTACCCAAGATTATACAACAATGTTTTGAGTGCTGCAAAGGATTTTCTACTACTAAACCTCAGGGTAAGGCAGTGGGCTATCGTAGATATAGCACTGGACTTGGTACCAGAAAGATCTGGATTGGAATCCTTCCTAGATACTCACCGACTTAGCAGCTCTAAGCTGGTCATAACTTCTCTGGAAGCCCATTTCTCCATATTTAAAATGAGGAGGGTAGACATGATGATCTCAAAGGTCTACTATGAAATACACTAGGGATAAAAAAACAAATCAAAGAGGCCAGATTCCTGTTTCTAGGTCAAGCTCAAATTTGGAGCTTTCCCTGGATCACTCTAGTCTACAATCATTTCTTCTTATTTCTGAAAACTTACTCACATATAATCCTAACCTGAGATTTAATTGTTTTAGGTTAGCCTTGTGTCCCCATCTACAATGTCACTTCCTTGACATCAAAGTTCCTGCCATCTCCTTTGTTCCTCCATTTCCATTTAGCATGGTTCTTGGCATGCCATGTATGTTCTATGAGTTAATGAGTGCCATGGCAAAGAAATAGTAGGATCAAAAGGAGGGCAATGGCTCCCTCTTATTAGGATAGAGCAAGATAAGAAACATGGTGGCAAAAGCATCATATATATCTAGATGTTTAGCCACCAAAAGCTACCTGAGCAATTCTACTTACATCACAATCTTTGAAACATCCAACAGTCTCTACCTGATCTTAAACAAGAGCTCTACAATTGAATCAGAAGCACAAAGTGAACCTCCCTCCACTCTGACCCAAGGCCCACCAGGAGCTCCTAATGAAAGAAAAGGGAGTTGTATTTATTATAAAGAGATTCCCATTGTTATAGCCCTGGCTGTATTTGTGTTGTGAATCAATAGAGAACTTTAAGGCCTGGACCAACAGGCTTTCATAAATGCTGAAACTCATCTGGAAAGAAGGAAAGGAAAAAGTATCTATAAGGGCCAGACCACCCTGGAGGCATGTAGTCACTGCAGGTGATGATCAGGAGGAAATAAGCTCAAAGACCTCCTAGAGATATTCCCAATATAATATGGCAGGCACACAGAAGGAAGAGAAGAGGGGGCTAAAGTAGCAACCATTTAATCTTTGCTTTATCTTTACAATAGGAAGGGGTTGCAGTCAGACTGCTCTCCAGACTGCCCTTCTCAATGTGTCTTGAATAAACCAAACAAATTTCCCACAATGCCTTTGCAGAAAACATTCTTTCTTCTGGAATATTTCTCTCATCTCCTCCATTCAAAAACTAGTTTCCACATCATGACTTTCCTCATGGCATTTTTGACATATCAACGGTAGACATAAGAAATTAAATGAAAATTTGAAGGGAATTTTGAAGAACCCAAAGTTAACACACAAAAAGTTTAGAAACTCAGAAATACATAACATATATTTATAATATTGTATAATGTCAACATATTTATATCTTTTAATTTCATAATAATTCAGACTTCTTCTCTGGTAGTAAGAGAGGTCAAAAATTTTATATGGATTTTCCAGATGTCTGGTGTTGTGCCCCTAATTCCTTTAATATGGAAGGGAAAACTGTACATTTCTTTCAAGGCTCCACTTGCCCTTCCTCTCTATGAAGTATTCTTTGATTATCCCTCATCTACGTTGACTCCACACTCCTCTAAATCTTCAAAGTACTTAATGCTTAGTGTCACTCATTTTGACAAATATCATATATGTATTACCCTATGTTTTATCTTTTAAGTGTGGATAATAGATTTAGAACTTTGTAAGGAAGTTGGAAATTTGGTACTTTAACTTCTCTGCCTTCAAATTTAGCCCCCTTGGTGAGAGAATGTTTTCTCTTGGATCACCTCAAATATCTAATGCAGCATTAGATGCACTGGAACACTAAGTGTAAATGTGTTGCTTGATAACTGATGAAGATTTACTTTGCACCCTCCAGGGGACTTCATAGCAATCTTTGAAGCTTCTGAATCACTTCTCTTTCAACAATAAGAAAGACTCCTTCCCTGCTATGGCCTAAGGCAGTAATACTAGGTTCTGAGGAATTACTTAGGCCCTCCTCTGGTCAAAACAATGTAAAGGCTCCAAAGTCAATGTCATTCTCCAGCAAGTTGTCCACCTACTTATTAATAGGGTTGGGTTCTCACACTAATAAACAAATTATAATGGGGAAAGTCCTGCAGATTTCCTGGTCATCTCCAACCATTTGGAGTACAGTTGGTACCGGTGGGGTTTGAAAAGAGGAGACATTTTCCAATTTGTATAGTTTGACAAGAAACCCAAGTATTTCCTGCTGAAAATCAATTAGTTGCTTTTTTTTTTAATTAAGATTTTTAGCTTTTCAGGGAACACTGTTACTCGTGAATAACAATGAATGTTGTGTTCAAGGTTTTTGTTATGTAAATTCTCCATTTATCCAGAAGGTTTAAACTGTCAAAGTAATCCAAGATACTCTTTGGAGAGTTTGCTTTCTATTTGGTTCTTGTTTACTGCTTTTCAAATGAGTGTCCACAGGAGAACAAAAATAAGCAAAGTGGTTAGGAATAAGTATTCTCTAATAAACCTAGCATATCCCAGGTGTGCAGAGTGGATACGCCAAAGATCCTTTAATTCTTTTTGGAGAATAAACTACAAGAAACAATGCATTTTATCCTCAGATCTGATTCAGGACAATCTTTTGTTGCAGCTAACAAGGAAAGAGATGTTATTGTTGTTGTTTTCCAACCACTTTCTAAGTCTTCATTTAGTGCCTACTATGTGCTCAGCCTAGCACTAGTTTTCTTGGAGAATATACCAACTGAGACCTAGATTTATGGATTATAGAAATGAAAAGGATCTGACAGATTTTCTAAGCTAATTCCTTCATTTTTTCTAGCTAAAGGAAATGAAGCTCTGAAAGTCAAAGTAATTTTGTCATTCTTGCACATTGGATGAACTAGAACCCAGAGTCAAGGCTTCTGCCTCAAAGTCCACATTCTTTCTACTATATTCTGTTGCCTTCTCATGGATGTCACAAACAAGTGGGAGACTGGAAACAAATGGAGGACAATCTACTTTAGTGTTTAGTTATGTGGCTGGGAACAACAGGAGCTCAGTGAAGGGAAAGATCACTACCAGGAGTTTGAAAAAGGCATATGGATTTCATGGAAGAGAAGGAAGAAGAGGGAAGCAGGGAGGTCAGAAAGAGGAGGAGGAGAGTTAGAAAGATGGGTCAGATTTTAATAGATAGAGGGATCTCAAAACAGCTTCAACTGGGGCTTATATAGCTTTTCTTTATAGAATTGGATCTAAGCAAAATTCTGATATGGGAAAAATATGGTCAATTCAATAATAATTTATTGAGAGTCTATCATATGCAAGGCACTGTACAAAGATGGAAAGTAAGGCAGATACTGTCCTCCTGCCAGGATAATAAAGGAGATATTCCATGACACAAATATATTAGAAAGAATAAATTATCTTCAGTGATGAGTGATATCCAATGTGGCAGGAAATTTCTTTTTTTTTTTTTTCAAAGAAATTCAGAAAAGATGCACATCATGAACAAAACATATAATACTACCCATGAAATATCTAGTTGGGACATAGCCACTGCTACCAAATAAAGTCCAAGGTTTTGGCTTGGTTCAAGTTCTGATTTAAATTCACCTCATGATTCAACTGCCTTCTTACCTTGGAAATTTCCTCCAATCAATAAACATTTATTTAACAGTTACCATATGCCAGGCGCTGTCCAAAGTTCTGGGAATACAAAAGGAGACCAAAGACAGTCCCTTTCCTCAAGGAGCTTACAAGCCCATGAGGGAGATGGCATGAAAGCAAATATTTACAAAGAAATCTATTTATAGGTTAAATATTAAATAATTAAAAGAAGGAAAGTACTGGAACTTAAGAGCTTTAGGGAAAGTCTTGTAGAAAATGGAATTTTAGTTAGGACTTAAGGAAAGATAGGAAGGTCAATAGTAGGAGTGGAGGAGGAAAATCATTCCAGGCATGACAAAATTCCCAGAGCCAAGAGATGAAGTGTCTAGTTTATAGACTAGCCCAAAGACCCATTTTTCCCACTGATGATTTCTTTCAGGGCCTTCATTTTAGGGACAAGCCCATATCAACTATTCTTTATTCCTCTCCCAGCTGTGCTATTGACTTTCTGGACTTTATCACTATGACTCTTCAGTACCGTCTTTTATCCCCCTATTCCCTGCTATTCATTTTCTTCTTCTGTGTTGTCTTCTCACACTAGAATGTAAGCTCTTTGAGAGAAGGGGTTCTTTGCTTTTGCTTGTATTTGTATCCCACATTTTTAGCACAGTGATTGATACAAAGTAAGTACTCAATAAATGTTTGTTGTCTGTCCAATAAATATAGCAAGACCCAGTCTCTGAGATGGTAAAATGTGTTTATAGTCGCTGAAGAGAAGAGTCTACTCAATCTAAAAAATCCTCAGATTGACTCAAGATTTGTAAGCTTTTCCTTTTCACTGTTAAACCAAGACTAGCCCAAAGCTAGAGAGAATTTGCCATACATATGAATCCTCATTATATCTGTGGGTTTGGTGGGCAGGGAAATCTGATAGTTTGTCATGAAAGACAAAACCATAATGCATTAATTGTTGCCTCCATTTCCCATTGGGAAAACGATTTAAATCCCTGAGAGTAGGAAGTATCTGTACATCTATCCTTTATTTTACCTGTGTTGTAAGGTCCTCAACAACAAGGAGATCAAAATGCAAATGTAAGTTCCAAGTCAGTATGCTCCAAGCCTGAGTGTCTTTTAAAGGGAAATGAAGAAATCTGGGCTTTCTCTTACATTGTCAGAAATACAATTTAGAGGCGTACTTATTTCCTTTAAGTTACAAGACAAAAATGTCTACCTGAGAATCAGGAGCCTTTCATACATGAAGGAGTCATATTGTCCCTAAGGAGTCCCTAAAGAAACATTTCAACAACAAAAGTCTCAGGGCAGAAAGTATCAGTAGAATCAGCTGAAAATAAATGAGAGTGTAAAAGTCTTTCTCCCCATAAATTTATGTTCTTTTTAATACAAGTTTCATGCCTGTGAAAAAGCTTGCAGTAAAAACATTTTTAAATTCTTATTTCATAGTCCATTATAATTGAAAATATGGTGACATAGAAAACATGATAATGATTTTAGAATCAAAACACTAACCATCTCTTTAAATTTCACAGATGCTCATGCATGTGCATGCACACACACACACACACACACACACACCTTGTTGAACCAAAAATTTTATAAACACAACTTTAGTCATAAATATTAACCAAGTACCCAACACCATTGAACTACTTATTAAGAGGACACACCATATACATTAAATCAAAATGTTAAAGTGTCCTTTCCAGTCTGAAAGTAATGATCTGCAACACTACAGTCACCGTAAGAGCAGCAACCCAGAGCTGATGCAGGGGAAAAATGGGCACCTGGGATCCTTCAGCTGAAATAACCATCCCAATAAAATTACCAAGTGCTTGGTACAGAAAAGGGGAATTTTTCAGCTAAACAAACATTGTGTGATCTCTGAATTATTCCTGCAGTTTGTGTGAGATTTCCCGGTCCAATAATAAATTTCTAGTTATGGAAGTTTAGGAACTGAAATGGAAAAAAACAAACAAACAAACAAAAAACCCCCAAAAAACAGCCCATTCAACCTGCCCCATGTGATTTAATTTGGCTTGAACACCTTATACTTAGGTTGTTCTAATTAAGCTTATCAGTCTTTTGTTTCTTCTTCATGGAAAATGAAGGAGATGCTGTTCAACTCCTAGGTAATCTGTCAAATATGTGTAACTAGTAGAAAAAGACTGGTATTTTTCCCCCTCAAGAAAAATGGCATAGTTCAGTAAAAAAGTATAAATTTGGCACCAACAGACTTGAGTTCACATCATGGCTCTAATACATACTGGTAAAACCATGGCAAGGCTCTTTATCCCTCTGAAGTTTAGATTTCTCATATGTAAAATAGGTCTAAAAATATTTGTATCACCTACTTCACCAGGTGGTTATGTTTGTAAATAGTATGGTATAATCTGGGACCTAATCAGAATTCTTGGGTACAGATTCCAGCTCTGGCTATGTAATGTTGGCCAAGTTACTTAAAAGGGTATAATTTCTAAATTCATCTCTAGCACAAAATTGGAAAGCCTTAAACTTTAAGTTGTTGTTTGGTCGTGACTGACATTTTATGATGCCATTTGGGGGTGGGGGAAGACACTTAATTGGTTTACCATTTCCTTCTCCAGTTCATTTTGCAGTTGAGGAAACTAAGGCAAATAGGGTTAAGGGACCTGCCCAGGATCATTAATAAGTTAATAAGTGTCTGAGGTCAGGTTTGAACTAAGATCTTGCCTACAGATTCAGTGTCTATCTACTATACCATCTCACTGCCCCTTAAACTTTAAATCTCTCTGTAGATGTGAGTTGTTTTTCTTATAAAAAACAAGGAGGAGCAGAGATTTAGAACTAGTGTGGTCAGCTTAGAGATCTTAGTCCAACCCACTCATTTAACAGTGCAGAAAACTAAGATCCAGAAAAGTTAAGAGATCAGGTCAATATTGCACAGGTAATAAATTACAGGTTTTGCAATTTATTTACAAAATGTATGGAATTTGAATGTAGTTCCTTCAATTTACCACATGGAAATCTTCCCACTCCATCACAGTGAGGTCCCTGCTTTCACAGCTTATTAGCTTTATAAAGCCTAGAACTGAAGAACCCCAGGATTTCACACCTTAAAACAATGTACACTCTCATTTCCCTTGGCTATGAAGCATCACCCAGTCTGCTCATACATGGCAATCATCCTTTAATTGATGATAAAGCTTTTCCAATTAAAAACATTGTCCCAGCCTCTATGGATTCGCTCATCTGATTTTACAAATTACCAAACCCTTTTAACAACCTGTGTTGAAAATGGAGTATGCCTTATAAATTTAGGGCTTTTACAATCTGGTATTTAACAGAATGCTGTCAGAAACAATAATGATACATAAGATCATTAAAGTAGCAACAGATAAGAGTGATCTAGACAAAGTGTCAAACCGGCAGCTTTAAATGGTTACAACTACATTCTAGTCATTGCAGTAAAATAAGATGTTCTCCAAAAAATGCTGATATTCAACATTGAAGTTTTCTTTTTTTTAAGTCCATTACTGAAGGCAAGATAAATTACTGAGGTAAAATTAAATTTGTTCTAATTACATAAAAAGGGAATAAGTTCTGCCAGTGCTCATAGGATAGATATATGCATTGGGGGTGGAGGGGTGGGGGAGTAGACCCAGGGGTTATGCCCCAGCTATAAGCTGACTCACTCTACTCATCTTGATATTTATAACTCTCTATAACCTGGCCTTCATACCTAGTTATCTAAAATTCCCGAGTATTCATTCATTTATTCATTCATTGAACGAACATTTATTAATCATTTATTAGGTACAAAAATAGTATATCCTCAGGAATTGGGAATACAAAAACAAGAGTGAGAACTTAACACTATCTCAGTCTCTATCTCTTCCTGTCTTTCTCTTTTTCTTTCTCTTTTATTCTTTCTCTATTGTTTATCTCTTTCTATTTATCTTTCTCTTTCTCATGTTTCTTTTTTCTGTCTCTCCATCTAGCTTTTTCTTTATCTCTGCCTCTCCCTCCCTTTCTCCCTCCTTTCCCCCTCTCATCTTTTGTCTCTTTGTCTTGACTCTTTTCATCTTTCTCTTTTTTTAATGCTCTCTTTTTCATTTTTCTTTTCCTTTTTTCTCTCTCATGTTTCTTTCTTTACCAGTCTTTATCTCTCATCTGTTTTTCTCTTTTCTCATTTTTTTTCTTTCTACTTTTCTCATTTGTTCTCTCTCTACGTTCTTCTGTTTTGTTACTCTATTTTTTTGCTAATGTGTTTTTCTCCATTTCTGTACCTCCAACCTTTCTCCTTCTGTCTCATATATTTACTGATGTTTAAGGGGGGGGATGCCATTGTCTCTTCCTGATAATTTTTTCTTAATAGAATTCTCTCTTGCAAGAAAGAAAAAGTCAAAAATCAAAACCAATAAAACCAACTTTTCTGTCTTCATCTACTACAATCAATAATTATTGATATTGATATCCCTATATCTATTCACCTCTTCTTGGATAAACTCCTTGAGAAAATCATCTCAACTTCCATTTTCTCATTTCCAAATCCTTTGTACTCTAACGTTGACTTCATCATTCAATTGCAATCTTCTCTCAAAGATCTCTTAATTGCCAAATCTAGTGGCCTTTTCCCAGTCCTCATCTTTCTAGACATTTCTGCAACAATTGAACCTAACAATTTCCCTCTTCCTTTGTGTATCCTATCCTATCTGTTTCTTTTAATGTTTTGTGACTATTCTTTCCTATATTTTTTCTTTCTATCAGACTTGCACCTGATGTTCTCATCAGCTCATCTGGTACAATTAATATGTCTACTTAGATGATTCCAGAGCTTTATATGTTGTCTTGACACTTCTTTCTTGAGTTCCACTTCCACATCACTAAGGGCCTTTTGGACATATAAAACTAAATATGTCATAGACATCTCAGATTCAACATATTTAAAACAGTAATCATTATGTATTCCCCTCACCAATCCTTCCTCTCTTCTCAAATTTCCTTTTACTTTCAGGGGCAACAACATTTTTCCAGTCACCTAGGTTCACTCCTACGCCCACAAATGCACTATTTCCACATTCACTTATCTCATTATACTTTATTGTTATTTCACCTCTCCCTCAGCCTTGCAAAATCAAATCCTAGAAGGGGTGGGGAGGGGGAGGAAGAGAGAAAATGGTTTTGCAAGGGTAAATTTTGAAAACTATCTTTGCATATATTTTGAAAATAAAAAGCTATTACCAAAAAAAAAATTAGGCTCTATTCTTCTTCCTTATCACAACTTTCAATGCTTCAACCTCTTAATTTTTACTCATGCTATTAACCTTGTCTACACTTCTTCCCATCTTAACCCCTTCATGAATCAATTTAATTCTACACTGAATTACTATTATTATTTCTATTATTATTTACTAATTACTGTTACTATACTGGCCTTTTCTTTGGAATACCTTGCCATTTTATCCTGTTGAACTTGCTCTGCCAACCTTCAATACTTGGATTACTGCCTTTGTTCATACTCACAAACTCAAGAAAATTCTGTTATAGTATCTCAAGATCACCTTCACTGTCTCAAAGCAGTCCTTCTGAACCTCCCTAATTGATACACTGTTTCATTCACCACAATAGCTTTTCTAAATTTTCCAACCCTCCTCAAACTTCTTCCTAGTCCTCCCAACTGATAACATTTACCTCATATTTCACTGAAACAATTAAGTTCATTTGCCAAGAGCTTCTTCCTCTTTTCACATCTCCCAGATGCTTTTTGCCACTATTTCAGCCTTAACACCTATTTCACAGGATGAGGTAGTCCCTCTTCTTTACCAAGGTAAACCCCTATATAGGCACAAGTAAACCCTTTCCATCCCATTATCTCCAGGATATTGTCTCTTCTATCAATACCTTTTCCTTCATTTGTTTTCAGTATCTATATCTACTAGCTTTTTCCCTTCTTCCAAAAGAGAAAAATCTACAAACCATTGTTCCTCACATATTAAAAAAAATCCTAAAGATCCATGTGTCCCCATTTTGTCATCCCATATCTCTTTTCCTGTTTTGTGGCCAAACTCCTCGAGAAAACCATCTACAATAGATCATTCCATTTCCTTCCTCCCACTTGCTTTTTAAATCTCTAGAGTCTAGTTTCCAACTTCATCATTCAACTAAAATTGTTCTTACCAAAGTTACTAATGATGTCTTAATTGTCAAACCTCATAGCTTTCTCAACATTTATCCTTCTTGACCTTGCAGAAACCAAAAGCCTATTGACTTTTCTCCTTAAAACTTTCTTCTCTCTAGGTTTTTATAACCTTACTCTCTCCTAGTTCTTTTCCTACCTATTTTAATACTCCTCAGTCTCCTTTGCTAATCTTCTAGGTTACAAAATTTAATAATGGATTTTGCCTTGGACTCTGCCTTGGACCTCTTTCTCCTTTCCTTTCATGTTTTTTCTTCACTTTGTGATCTCATCAGCTCCTATAAATTCATTTATCATATCTATGTAAATATTTCTCAGATTTACTTATGATACTCTAATATCTTTACTGACTTCCCTTCTTTCATTTTCAATTGACTATTGGACATCTTGAACTCCATACAACATAAACATTTAAAGTTCATCATGTCCAAAATGGATTCATCACATTTTACTTCAAGTCTTCCCCTCTTCCTAACATCCCTATTGTTGTCAATGGTACATCCATCTTCCCAGTTACCAAGACTCACAACCAAAGTGTCATGATTAATTCCTTACTTTTTCACTTTCATATGCAATGTGCTACCAAATCTTGTAGATTCTACTTTAAATACAAAACATTTTTTGTATATACCTCCCCTTCTTTCCTCTGACAATCTTGCAGGCTATTGAAGGTATTTATAACCTAATATTTGGATTTTTTACAGTTTTATAAAATCTTTTCCCAATTGCATGTAAGAACAATTTTTTTTTTTAAAGTTTGAGTTTACTCTCCCTCTCCCTCTTCCCTCCTCCCTTCCTTAGATGGTAAGCAATTTAATATAGATTATACATATGCAATAATGTAAATTGCATGTTTCCATATAGGTCATGTTGTGAAAGAAAACAGAACAACAACCCGAAAAAATAAAGAGGGTAAAAAATAGTATGCTTCGATCTGCACTCAGAATTTATCAGTTCTTTCTCTGGAGACAGATAACATTTTTCATCATGAGTCCTTTAGAATTGTCTTGGATCATTATGTTGCTGAGAATAATTAAGTTATTCACAGTTGCTCATTATACAATATTCATGTTACTCTCACATGTGGACTATAGAAATAATCGACTGCTTGATATCCCTCCATGCGTTTTTCCCCATTTCAATCCATCCTCCATTTAGCAGTTCATATGATCTTCCTAAAGTGCAGATTTGATCATATCATCTCCCTATTCAGTCAAATTCAGTAGCTCCCTATCATCTTCTGAATCAAATATAAAATCCTGTTTGATGTTCAAAGACCTTTATTAACCTCCCTCCCTCACCTTTCCAGTTTTCTTATCTCATACCCTAATGTACGTTGCAATTCAATGACATTGAATTATTTGCTGCTTCTTTTACAAGGTACTCCATCTCCCAACTTTGGGCCTTTTCACTGGCTATTTTTCACTTAGAATACCTGTGCTTCCCATCTATAACTCCAAGCTATCCAGCATTCTTTCAAATTACAATTAAAATCTTATCTTCTACAGGAGTTTTCCTGAATTCCCTTAAGTCTAGTGCCTTTTCTCTATTGATTATCTACAATTTAGTCTATCTACATATTATTTATATATAGTGATTTGCATGTTGTCTTCCCTATTACACTGTGATCTCCTTGAGAGGAGGGATCATGTTTTTGTCTTTCTTTGAATCTGACACTCAGTATAGTAACAGACACATAGTATGCACTTAAGAAAAATTAATTGATTGACTGAATAGATTGGTGACATAAACTTACCACTTACAACCAATATGTTGTCAAGTTATGTCTTTTGTTCTTTCACAACAAATATCCTCTTATCTCCTCTGACAAAACTGACACTCTAAGCTCAATACCTGGCCAGTAACAGTGGTAGTCTAGTTAGTCTCTACCTTACAACTCTCCCCTCTCCAACCCATTCTCCACTTAGCTGCCAAAGTGATTTTCTTAAAGGACAGGTCTAATCATGTTAACCCCTATTCAATAAAATCCAGAGGCTCCCTGTTACCACCAGGATTAAAAAACAAAATCCTTATCTTGACTTTAAATAGTCTTCCACTATTTGAATCCTCCCTACCTTTCTAGTCTTCTGAATTTCAAGTTATTCCTTTATAACACCTACATGATCCCACTCTATGATCCCACTAGGTTGACTTAGTAGATATGACTCCTCTCATAAGAAATTCTATATCTGATTGTTCCCCATCTGGAATACTCACCCTACTCATTTCTACCTCTACCTCTAGCTTCCTTTTTGATCCAGTTTATATCCTATGTTCTAAATAGAAGGCTTTTTCTATCTTTTCCCCAACTCAGGTTAATTCTTTCCTTTCAATTTGTTATTGAGTCTGTTAGAATCATGTCCAACTTATTGTGACCCATTTTGGAATTTTCATCACAAAGATATTGATGTGATTTGCCATTTCCTTTTCCAACTTACTTTACAGATGAGGAAACTGAGGCAAACATGATTAAGTGACTTGTGACCAGTGTTTGAGACCAGATTTGAACTCAGAAAGATATGTCTTCCTGGTTTCTTTTTTTTTTTTTTTGGTAACTAGTCTTTTTTTATTGAAGCTTTTTATTTATAGAACATATGAGTAATTTTTCTACATTGCCCTTTGCAGAAAAGATTTTTGTTCCAAATTCTTCCCTCCTTCCTCCCACCCTCTCCCTTAGATGGCAGGTAGTCTAATAAATGTTAAATATGTTAAAATATATGATAAATCCAATATATGTATACATATCTATAGTTATCTTGCTGCACAAAAAAAAAAAATTCGATCTAAAAATAGGGGAAAAAAAAACCTAAGAAGGAAAACAAAATGCAAGCAAACATTCCATAAAGCGTACAAGTGCTGTGTTGTAGTTCACACTCAGTTCCCACAGGCCTCTCTCTGGATGTATATGATGATCTTCACCACTGAACAATAGGAACTGGTTTGAATCTCATTGTTGAAGAGAACCATGTCCATCAGAATTGATCATCGTATAGTCTTATTGCTGTGTATATATCTATACGTGGGTATATGTGTATACATATTTTTACAGTAATTGGATCTACAAGAAAAAAAAATCTGAGAAGGGAAACGTAATGCAAGCAAACATCAATAGAGAGCATGAAAATGTTATGTTGTCTTCCAATTCATATCCCTCTCTCTGGGTGTACATGGCCCTCTTCATCACTGAATAGTTGGAACTGCTTTGAAACATTTCATTGTTGAAGAGAGCCATGTCCATCAGAAATAATGATCATATAGTCTTGTTGTTGCCGTGTATAATGATCTCCTGGTTCTGCTCATTTCACTCAGCATCAGTTAATGTAAGTCTCTCCAGGCTTCTCTGAAATCATCCTGCTGGTCATTTCTTACAGAACAACAATATTCCATGAATTCGTATACTGTAATTTCTTCAGCCATTCTCCAATTGATGGGCATCCATTCAGTTTCCAGTTTCTTGCCACTACAAAAAGCGCTGCCACAAACATTTAAGATCTCTTTGGGATATAGGCCCAATAGAAACACTACTGGGTCAAAGGGTATGCACAGTTTAATAACTTTTTGAGCATAGTTCCAAATTGCTCTACAGAATGGTTGGATCCGTTCACAGTTCCACCACCAGTGTATCAGTGTCCCGGTTTTCCCACATCCCCTCCAACATTTGTCATTATCTTTTCCTGTCATTTTAGCCAATCTGACAGATGTGTAGTTTAATCTCAGAGTTGTCTTAATTTGCATTTCTCTGATCAATAGTGATTTGGAGCACCTTTTCTTTTTTTTTAAAATATATTTTATTATTCCTAATTACATTTGAACACAGTTTTAAATGTGTTTTTTTTAATAAAGCTTTTTATTTGCAAAACATATGAGTGACCTTTCAACATTGACCTTTGCAAAAAAAAAACTTTTTTTTCCCAAGCTTTTCCTTTCCCTCCCCCCGCCCCCCATCCCTAGATGACAGGTAATCTAATACATGCTAGATAGGATAAATTATATGACAAGTACAATACATGTATACATATCTATACAGTTATCTTACTGCACAAGAAACATCAGATCTAGAAAGAGAAGAAGAAAAAAAAACAACCTAAGAAGGAAAACAGAATGCATGGAAATATTCACAGAAAGCGTTAAAATGCTGTGTTGTGGTTCACATTTTTTTGTTCACTGCATTCTTTTTCCATTTTTTCTATTTTATTTTGCAGTGATCTCATTTCGTTTCCCCATGTTTCTTCTAACTCTCTTTTAAGATTTTTTATGCAATCTTCAAAGAAAGCCTTGTGACATGGAGACCAATTTATGTCTCTCTTTGGGGCTTTTTCTGGAGTTGCTTTACCTTTAGGGGCCTCAGGATTTGAGGTCTGTTCTTCCCTCTCTCCATAAAAGTTGTCTATGGTGAGAGCTCTTTTTGGTTTTTTATTCATTTTTTTTTAAAGGTGTGAGGTCTGTTTAGGGCAAAGGTGGGACAGCTGCTTTAATTTGCCCTGGGGCAGTTCTGCTGATTGAGTTATTTCAGGAACTGGGCAGTTCTGCTGATTGAATTATGTCAGGGCTGGGCAGCTCCGCTGATTGAATTATTTCTGGTGCTTATCAGACCTGTTGTTTGATTGATTGCATTAAGGTGCTGTGTAATGGCAGCTAGTTACGATGCTCATCAGGGGTTCAGTGGTTCACAATCTATCCCCCTCAAAAGGCAGATCCTCCAAACCACCTGCCCACAATCAGGACAAATTGTTCCAAGAGGCTCGCAGAAGACTACCAGGTGTGTGAAAAGCACAACGCTCCCACTCCTGTTCTGACTCCTGTTCCAGCTCCCTGCTCCAGCTCCCTGCCCCGGTCTCCCTGTGCTGCAGTCTGGGTTCAGTAGGCCACCCCCTGCCCCATTAAAACAGACCTGTTTTGAGGTTCTTCCAGAGTATCTTCTTCTAGAATCGTGTTGTTCTCCAGATATTGTGGATTTTTTTGCTTCAGAATCAGTCTAGAGGCTTCATATTTTGTTGGTTTGAGGGGAGGTTAGAGGAGGTTACAGAGAATCCTGTCTGATCTCCGCCACCATGGCTCCTCCCCCGGAAGGAAGTCCTCTGTCTTCCTGGTTTCAAGCCCAACACCTAACTGACTACTTTCAATTAAGTTGTATATATATCATAAGTGTACATAGACTATAAGACATGTTTTTTTTCTTCCTGTATATCCTTAATACTTAGGAGTGTCTGACATATTTAATAAATGCTTATGGACTGAGTAACTAGAAATTCATTCCTTTAAATTAATTAATACTATTTTCTGGTTCCCCCTTTAAAATACAAATTTCCCTGCAAAGCAGAGAGGGAAGGACAGGAAAGTATATAATAGTATAACTTTATAACTAAAGAACATAAAATCTAAGTGTGAATGAGTATATCAGAATTCTGTTGAATTCTGTTTAAGTTTTATATTTCCATTATAAAAAAGTGCTAATTCACAAAGGCATCATTGAATACATTTTCATAAGGGTCTCTTTAGTAACGGATCCTTGGAAATATGAATGTTCTGAGAGCAGAGAAAAGGGCAGAGGAAGTGGAAGGGTTCCTTCTGTAGTAGGTATAAAATTGTTAAAATTAGTGTAAGGAAATCCATTTTGTTTTACGCCTCCATTTTATAACTAAATAGTTGTGTGAGTTGCTGTGACTGGAGAATTGTAAGAATACACATCTGGCTCAGCAAAGGAAACCTTGTCTGAGTACTGAGTAAAAAGATCTCTAGGAATCAAGTTGGTGGTTTGTTTCTAGAGGAGTTGATGTTTGCAAGCATTGATTAATAAAGTTTGATTTGTGCAATGAGAAGTGTAAGTCTAATTGGCCTATCCATCACATTAGTTAGCATACATCATGATAAATCAATTTTAAGCATGCATTATTCATTATATCTTCTACTGACAATCAAAATGTTGCAGGCTCTTCTCTTCCTATTGGAGACAACTTGGCAAAATGGAGAGAATATTGGTTTGGGGAGGAGAAAGACCCCAGTTCAAATCTAGTCTCTGAAATTTGCTGTAAGTAATGAATGAGCAAGCCATTAAACTTCTATGATTCTAGAAACTCTAAAGAACTATATCTTCCAAGCCAAAGGCAGGTTGGAAAGAGTCCCCACATCAGAATTTCCTATGCAGACAAGATCAAAAGATCTTATTCCTAGATTCTTTTCCTATTCAGCAGACTCTGAAGGCAGAATGAAAAATGGCAAAAATACAGTTTAAACAGAGGACATGGGGGCAGAGCCAAGATGGCAGAGAGTAGACAGGTCTTTCTCTGAGTTCTTCCAGGCTTCCCTCATATCAATACCAGATCAAGCCTCTGAATGGGTTTTGGGGTAACAGAACCCACATAGTTTTGGAGTGTAAGACATTTCTAGAAGAAGATATTTTGCAAGAACTTCAGAAAAGGTCTGTCTCAATCAGGTGAGGGGAGTGGGGGGGAGGGGTTTACAGCCAAGCACAGGTGCAGCACAGCACATGGAGACCCAGGGCAGAGAAGTTTCCGTGCATTGGGAGAATCTAGTGGAAAGCTCTCAGCCAAAGTACAGCATCATTTGCTACTCTGTACTGATTCAGAAGCCAGTGGATCAGCAGACTAGCTGTGAGACCTCCAACAAAACTATAGAAGTAAAATAGTGAGTCCCTGAACCCCAGCATAATAAGTAGGATTTGGCCATGCCCACCCAACATGGGAAGGAAGTCCCAGCCCTAGGGCAACATGAAGCCACCGTGGCCTTGAGAAAGCTTGGGATAATCTTCCCTTTGCTCTCAGAACATACCTCAACCTTTAAAAATGAGCAGAAAAGTTATGATTATAGATAGCTTTTATGGAAATAGGGGAAAACAAACCTCAAACCTTGAGGACAGTAAAGGCAAAATATCTCCAGATGAAGCCTCAAAGATTGATATAAGTTGGTCTGCATCTCACATCTCTTGAAAGAATTCAAAAAGGATCTTAAAAGAGAATTAGAAGAAAAATGGGAAAAGGAAATGAGAGCTCTGGAAAAGGAAACACAGAAACTGTCTGAAGAAAATCACTTCTTAAAAACAGTTTTGGTGAAATAGAAAAAGAAAACAACTCGTTTAAAAAAGAATTTGTGAAATGGGAAAAAAAAAATCCAATGAACAAAACAACTCATTTAAAAGTCCAATTGGTCAAATGACAGAAGACATAAAAAAGCTAACTGAAAAAAATAATTAACTAAAAATTAGATTTGAATAAATGGAAGTGAATGACTTAATAAGACATTGAGAATCAGCCAAACAAAACCCCCCAAAATGAAAAAAAATAGGAGAAAATATAAACTGCCTCATCAGAAAAGCATTTGACCTGAAAAATAGATCCAGGAGAGACAATCTAAGAATTATATGACTACCTGAAAACCATGAAAAAAAGAGCATAAACAACATCTTTCAAGAAATCATCAAGGAAAACTGCCCTGATGTCCTAGAACAAGAGGGTAAAATAACCATTGAAAGAGTCCCCCAATCACCTCGTGAAAGAGACATCAAAATGAAAATCCAAGGAATATAGTAACTAAATTTCAGAATTATCAGATCAAAGAGAAAATACTGCAAACAGCCAGAAAGAAACAATTCAAATATTGAGGAGTCACAATCAGAATTACCTAAGACTGAGCAGCATCCACTTTAAAGAATCAAAGGGTTTGGAATGATATTGCAGAGAGGAAAGGGGAAAGAACTGCAGCTAAGAATTAACTATCCAGCAAAATTAAGCATTCTTTTTCAGAGTGAAAGATGAATAATCAATGAAATAGGGGATTTTCATTTATTTTTGAAGAAAAGACCAGAGCTGAACAGAAAAATTGATCTTCAAATATAGAACTTAAGAGAAGCATAAAAATGTAAAAAGGAAGAAAAAACTATGTTTTTGAAGGTTAAAATGTTTACATTTCTATATGGGAAGATTATGTTTAACTCAATAACTGTATCTTTGTTAGGGATATACTTAGAGGTTTTATCTATAATTTGACTTTACTGTGATGACATAAAAAACAAACTAGGGTTGGGCAAGGGATTGTACTGGAAGAAGAGAAAAGAAGAGATAAAATGGGCTAAATTTACATCACATGAAGAAGCAAAACAAGACCTATTAAAGTTGAGTGAAAGAAGGAAGGGGAATGAGCATTGTGTGAGCCTTAATCTCATTGGATTTGGCTAGGAGAGAGAATATCAAACTTAAATAGTTTAATACAAAAGCTTATCTCATCCTATAGGGAAGCAGGAGGAGAAAGGGGAAAGCAAAAGGGGAAGGTAATGGAAAAACAGAAGTAGAAGGGGAAAGGGATGAGAAAGTAGAGAGGGGATATAAAAGGGGAGGGCAGATTGAGGGAGGTAGTGATTGAAAGCAAAATACTGATGAAGAGGGAAAGGAAAAGGATATCTTAGAGAAAATAAAATGGCAGGGAATACATTAGTAATTTTACTTGTGAATGTAAATGGGAAGAACTCTTCCTTATAACAGAAGTGGATAGCAGATTGGATTAAAAGTCAGAATCCTACAGTATGTTGTTTACAAGAAATACATTTAAAGCAGAGTGATGCATACAGAGTAAAAAAAGGATGAAGCAGAATCTATTATGTTTCAGCTGAAATAAAAAAAGCAAAAGTAGCAATCCTGATCTCAGATAAAACAAAATCAAAAATAGATCTCATTAAAAGACAATAAGGAAGGAAACTACACCTTGCTAAAGAGTACCACAAATAATGAAGTAATATCAATACTAAACATATATTCACCAAGAGGTATAACATACAAGTTCCTAAAGAAGAAGTTAAGAGATCTGCAAGAAGAAATAGAAAGAAAAAAATCATATTAGTGGGGGATATCTCAACCTCACTCTATCAGAACTGGATAAATCAAACCACAAAACAAACAAGAAAGAAATTAAGGAGATAAATAGAATTTTAGAAAAATCAGGTACTATAGATGTTTGGAGAAAACTAAATGGAGAAAGGAATATACATTTTTCTCAGCAGTACATGAAATCCACATAAAAATTGATCATGTATTGGGGCATAAAAAACCTCAAAATCAAATGCAAAGGCAGAAATAGTAAATCCATCTTTTTCAGTCATGATGCAATAAAAATTTCATGCAATAAAGGGTCAGGAAAAATAGACTAAAAATTAATTGAAAAGTAAATAATCTAATCCTAAAGAATGACTGAGTGAAACAAATCATAAAAACAATCTATAATTTCATCCTAGAGAATGACAATAATGAGACAACATACCAAAATTAATGGGATGCAGCCATTCTTGGGGGAAATTTTATATGTCTAAATGCTTACTTGAATAAAATAAAGAGAAGATCAATGAATTGGATATACAATTTAAAAAACTAGAAAAAGAAGAAATTAAAAACCATCAACTAAATACCAAATTTGAAATTCTAAAAATAAAAGGGGAGATTAATAAAACTGAAAGTAAGAAAACTATTGAACTAATAAACTGAATTGGTTTTATGAAAAAAATCAATAAAATAGAATTTTCCAACAATGAAGAGGAAATTAGAGTAATAATTAGAAACTATTTCATTTAACAGTATGCACATAAATATGATAATCTAAGTAAAATTGTTGGATATTTACAAAAATACAGATTGCCCAAATTAACAAAGGAGGAAATAAATTACTTAGTCCCATTTTGGAAAAAAGAAATAAAACAAATTATTAATGAACTCCCTAAGGAAAAATCTCCAAGGCCAGATGGATTTACAAGTGAATTCTACCAAACATTTAAAGAACAATTAATTACAATACTATACAAACTATATGGATAAATAGGAAAAGAAAAAGTCCTGCCAAATTCCTTTTATGACACAAATATGGTGCTGATACCTAAACCAGGCAGGGTCAAAACAGAGAAATAAAATTATAAACCAATTTCCTTAATGAATATTGATGCAAAAATCCAAAATTGATTTAAAATTGTATTAGAAATGTTAGATTTAGCAATAAGAGAAGAAAAAGAAATTAAAGGAATTAGATAGGTAATGAGGAAACCAAATGATCATACTTTGCATATGGTATGATGGTATACTTAGAGAATCTTAGGGAATCATCCAAAAAACTGCTAGAAATAATTAACAACTTTAGCAAAGTTGCAGAATAAAAAATAAATCCACATGAATCATTAGCATCTAGAAGAACAAAAGGCCAAGAATTTCAAGGGAATTAATAGAAAAAAATGCAAATGAAGGTGACCTAGCTGTACCAGACCTAAAACTATATTAATAAAGCAACAGTCATCAAAACCATTTGGTACTGGCTAAGAAATATGAGTAATTGGTGAGTGGAGTAGGTTAGGTTCACAAGACACAATAGTCAATGATGATAGTAATCTAGTATTTGATAAAAACAAAATTTCCAACTTCTGGAATAAGAACTCACTATTTGACAAAAATTGCTAGGAAAATTAGGAAATAGTATGGCAGAAACTAGCACTGACCAACCCCTAATGCTCTATACCCAGGATAAGGTCAAAATGGGTTCACAATTTAGACATAATTAGTGACACTTTAAACAAATTAGAAAAACAAAATCTACCCCTCAGATCTGTGAAGGAAGGAATTTATGGCCAAAAAGGAACTAGAGTACAGTATGAAATGCAAAATGGATAATTTTGATTATATTAAATTTAAAAGATTTTGTACAAACAAAACCAATGCAGATAAGATTAGAAGGGAAGGAAAAAAAAAAAGAGGAAAAAAATCTTTACATCCAAGGGTTCTGATAAAGTTCTCATTTTTAAAATATATAGAGATTTGACTCAAATTTATAAGAATGCAAGCCATTCTCCAATTAATAAATGGTCAAAGGATATGAACAGAAAATTTTCAGATGAAGAAATTAAAATCATTTCTAGTCATATAAAAATGCTTTAAATCATATTAATCAAAGAAAGACAACTCTGAGGTACCACTATACACCTCTCAGATTAGCTAAGATGACAGGAAAAGATAATGATAAATGTTGGAGGGGACTGTGGGAAAAAATGGGACATTAATATATTATTGGTGGAATTGTGATCCAAACAATGAGAGCAATTTGGAACTAAGTTGTGAATACCCTTTGATTCAGCAGGACCTGTATCCCAAAGAGATCATAAAAACGAAAAAGGACCTACATACACAAAAATGTTGGTAGGATTCTTTTTTGTACTGGCAAACTGAGTGGATGCCCATCAGTTGGGGATTGGCTTAATAAGTTATGATATGTGAATTTTATGGAATATTACTGTTCTATAAAAAATAATCACCAGGATGATTTCAGAAAGGTGAGAGAGAGAGAGAGAGAGAGATTTAGATAAACTGATGCTAAATTAAGTGAATAGAACCAAGATAATATTGTATACAGCAACAAGATTATGCAGAGATCAATTGTGATGGAAGTGGCTCTATTCAACAATGAGGTCATTCAAGCCAAATCCAATGAAGAGTTTTATCTGCACCCAGAAAGAGGAATACAAGGACTGATTGTGGATCACAATATAATATTTTCATTTTTTTGTTGTTGTTTGCTTGCTTTTTGTTTTCTTAATCATTTTTCCCCTTTTTGATCTGATTTTTTGTGCAGCATGATAGATATGGAAATATGTTTAGAAGAATTGTATGTGTTTAATATATATTGGAGTACTTGCTGTCTAGAGGAGGGAGTGGGGGAAAGTAGGGAGAAAAATTTGGAACATAAGGTTTTAGAAGGGTAAATGTTGAAAACTATCTTTGCATATATCTTGAAAATGAAAAGCTATTTTTTTAAAAAAATAAAAGCTAGAGGACACTTATATGGTTACAATCTAAACTTCCTTCTCTTCAAACATGCAAAAGAAAAAATTAATTTGTAAAAGAAAGAATGAATAGTCTGTTCTGGTGAGAAAAATACAAGTATAATAAGGAATATTTAATTAAGACATCTGATTAAAAGAAGAATAAATCACCAAAGAGTCTTAAACATAATAAAAAGAGCAATTAATAGTTAAACAAGAGGCAGCAATTTGACATTTCTGATGATGGTGCAGTAAAACTGAAATAATTGGATTCCCTTTCCAAAATAATAACTAACAGAGAAAGTTTCTAAGGCAAGTTAGAGAACTTCTGAAGAAAATTGTTATTAGTTTAATTATAATAAGAATTATCCCTTCCACAATCCTCTCCCCTCTAATGCCTATCCTCCACATCTATGTCACTTCATATTTATTGGTAACAGTCTTCTAATCTACAAAATGGTCTCTGAAGTTTCTTCTGACTCGAATATCATTTAATTCTATGATTTAAAAGGTTACAAATGTTGCTTGCTAATTCAAAATCTCTTCCAATTTATTCAATACCTCTGTTTGCAGACAACTTATATTATAGGAAAGCTTCATGCTTCCAGTTCAGTACCTGGAGAGGGACTAATCACAAAATGGCTGGGAGATCAGATTTAAGACTAAATTCAGAGCTCTACATATAATAAAAAGGGAAACAAAAGAATAAGCATTTGTTTAGCACTGACTACCTGCCAAATATTGAATTAAATATTCTTACAAATATTCTCATTTGATCCTCACAACAATTTTGAGAAGTAGGTACTATTATTATCTTCATTTTACAAATGATGAAACTAAGGAAAACAGATCAGTTGACTTGTCCTGAGTCACATAGCTGATTGTATTTGAACTCAGATCTTCCTGACTCCAGGCTCAACATTCTATTCAATGTGCTATCTAGCCTCCCCATATGTAGATGGCAAATGCTATCTTCATTGACATCTTCTTTAATAGATGGTTAATCCAATGTTTGTTTAGATAAATTGACAAAATACTGAAACTTCTGATATAGGTGTCTAAGAAGAAATGATGAAACTCCAGTGAACTAAGGCAGATCAACCATTTTTACTGAGAAATCATTACCATGTTAGAAGCACAAGAATAGGCCTTTCCATCCAATATGATGCAGTTTCTGTACAGGAAGGAAAATTCTGTCAAAATGTTTTTCCTCCCACCTACAGATGTGAAATTGCCAGTCATTCCTTTCCATGTGTTTGGTTCTTTTTCATCTCAAAGAGGATCAATGACATCACTAGAGTAATGTCCTCTTCACTTGTTAGAGAATTGGATATGAGTGAAGCAAACTATGAGAATATGGGAAAGTCACTTAACCATGTTTGCATTAATTTACTAATGTATAAAATGAGTTAAGAAAGGAAATGGTAAACTACTCCAGCATCTTTATCAAGAAAATCCTGGGGGTGGAGCCAAGATGGCGAACTGCAGACAGCGTTCTCTGTGAACTCCTGAGACCTTCCCTCAGACCCAGACAAAGTAAGCCTTCCAACTGGTTTTGGAGTGAGGGCTCCGCCAAACATTTGGACTACAATGCACTTCTATCAAAAATCTACCTTGAAAGAACTCTGGAGAAGGTTATCCTCAGGGAAAATCAGCCGCTGGTCGCGATCAGACTCCAGCCAGGGTGGAAGTCAGGGCTGTGATAGAGGGGCAGATTGTAGGCACCCAGGAAGCCCCTGGGAGACTCCTGGGCCACTTTGCTCTGCTTGCGGGCAGGTGCTTTGGCAGATCTGCCTTTGGTAAAGGGTGGATCGAGAGCAGCTGAAAACGTGGTCCTAGTGCGAATCTAGCCCAACCAGCCACAGACCGGAAGTCAACTCGGCAAACTGCCCCAGGGCAAATACAAATTGTTGCAGTATTTTCTGCTGGTGACCGATATCCCAACTTTAAATCATGAGCAAGAAGCAGAAGAGAGCTCTCACCATAAAAAGCTTTTACGGAGAAAAAATAGAACAGTCCCCAGATCCTGACATTATGAAAACAATCCCAGATGAAGCCACAAAGGCAGACTTAAGTTGGTCTCCCTTTCAGAAGGCTTACCTGGAAGATTGCATTAAGAATCTCAGAAGAGAGCTAGAAGAAGAATGGAGAAATAAATTGAGATCAGTGCAACAGAAATATTAAAAACTGGAAAATAGGACTGGTGAATTGGAAAAAGAAAACAGTTCACTGAAAAACAAAATTGGTGAATTGGAAAAAATTACCAATTCACTGG
>JAJPUD010006109.1:90407-122817 GCA_023553655.1 Myrmecobius fasciatus | reverse complement strand
TCTTTCTTTCTTTCTTTCTTTCTTTCTTTCTTTCTTTCTTTCTTTCTCTTTTTCTTTCTTTCTCTTCATTCCTTCTTTCCTTCCTTCCTTCATTGCTTTTCTTCCTTCCTTCCTTCCTTTTTCTCTCCTTTTCTTCATTTCTTTCCTCTTTTTTTCTTCCTTCCTTCCTTCTTCCTTTTCTTCCTTCCTTTCCCTTTTCCTTCCTTCCTTCCTCCCTTTCTTTCCTTTCTTCCTCCCTCCTTCCTCCCTTCCTCCCTTCTTCCCTCCCTCCCATCCTTCCTCCCTCCCTCTCTTCCTTCCTTCCTTCCTTCCTTTGTCCCTTCCTCCCTTCTTCCCTCCCTCCCTCCCTTCCTCCCTCCCTTCCTTCCTTCTCTTTCTTTCTCCCTTCCTTTTTAATTTTTCTTTTTTCTCAAATACATGTAAATAAAAATTTTAACTTAATTTTTTATATATTCTGAGTTCCAATTTTTCTTTTTCTCCCCTCTCCTTTCTGCAGTATTTTTATGCTTCCATGTGTATTATTGGCTTAAGGTTACTTTAGGGTCAGTCTCAGAGGACTTGGGTTCAAGGTTCCTGTCACTTTATGCTTTTGTGACTTTGAATAAGTCACTTCACATTTCTAAACATCAGTAAAAAGAAAAGGTTGTTTTGGATAACTAAGTTCTCTTCTAGCTCTGAATCCTATGATTCTATAACTCACGGGACAGATGATATGAACCATCATCTGAGTTAGTCCTTCCCAATGTGGGGGGATTAACTGCCTCAGGCAGGGTCTGAATCTGGTGGAGACCTGGACAAGGTGAGCGGAGGAGGAGGAATAAGAAGAGAAGAATGGAGAGGAGGAAATCACAATATCTACTTGAAGAAGTAGTGGATGTAGAGCTGGAAGGGCCCATAGAAATCATCTAGTCTGAATCCCTCATTTTATAAAGGAGGAAACTGAAGGTCAGGGAAGGGAACTGACTGGCTAAGGTCACACCACTGGACACTGACTCCCAACCTGCTGCTTTTTCCATCCCGGATTCTCCAGGACCTTAAGAAAGAATTCAGATGGAAGCAGAGCAGTTACTGACTAGCACCAATGACAGCCCCTGGGCTGGGAGTGGAGGGTGGGAGCTGTTCCCATCAGGCTGAGAAATCCCTATGCTGGCTGGACCCATCCCTCCCAGGCCAGGCCAGGCCAGGCCAGGGCAGCTGCAGTTCCAGGTGGGGCCTCTGGAATCTGCTGTGTCACCAGCTCGTGGGCTGGCCAAGCGTAAAACCCTTCAAGTCAGCTCTGGGCTCCCCATTCATGGCCCTGGATTATTGCTTACACGGGCAACCCCTCGGGGTACATTCCAAAGCCACCTGGGTCCCTGGCCACATGATCTGGAGCCACTGCCTTCTTCTGCCTGCTCCCCAGGATCCTTTCTGTCCCTGTCCAGTCTGTTCCTCATCTGCTGGGCTCAACAGGAGCCCCAGTGGTCAGAATTTGCAGGCTGAATGTTGGAATTCTAGTTTTCAGTCATTCTTCCCCAGCTCATTCTTCTTTCTCTGCCAAGACTATGCCCAGAGGGTTAGCAAATACCAAGACCAGGGAGATCAAAAGTACCAGACTCTCTGGGTCTCAGTTTCCTTATCTGTAAACAAGAAGAATCATATTTGAATTGCCTTCCTTATAGGGTTGTTGCAAAATGTATGGCTAAGACCAAACTATAATAATTTGTTTTGTCACTTAAAAAAATTGTTTAAAAAAAAAGTTTTGTGTGGATACATACATATGCACACACATGTGTGAATGTGTATGTATTTGTACATATGTGTGTAATATGTGTTTATAAATATGCACATATATATGTATATGCATATATATATACATAATTATCCCTTCTATATTGTGGGGATTAAGAGCATTGCACCCCTTCCCTGTTTCTATTTCATGATCTGGAACATCTGTATAAAATTTTCTGGCCCTCCTTTTGTACTAGAGAAGAAGTCTGAATTATTATGGTATTAAAATATTAAATATATTGATATATTACATATATATTTTATGGAAATCTGAGTTTCTGTTGACTTTCACGTGTCATCTGCAGTTTCCACAAAACTCCCCCCAAAGTCCCATTTAATTTCTTTTTTTTTTTTTTTTGCTTTTTGCTGAGGCAATTGGGGTTAAGTGACTTGCCCAGGGTCACACAGCTAGGAAGTATCTGAGAGCAGATTTGAACTCAGGTCCTCCTGACTTCAGGGCTGGTGCTCTAACCACTGCACCACCTAGCTGCCCCCCATTTAATTTCTTATGCTGACCCATGACATATTGAAACCATGATGGAGACAGTTGTGATGTGGAAAGGATAATTATATCTGTATATGTGTGTATTCACAGCAGTTACATTTGAAAGGTGCTGCTGAAGGAGGGGCAGAAAGACTAGACTAGCATCAGTTTTTCATCCTTAGTTTTCCCAGTTAAGTTTACTCCTCCCTTTTTCCTGACAACCCCAAGAAAAGCCTGTATATCATCAAACTCAGACAGACCAACTCTGGCTGGAACACCTCACTACTTTCTTGGACACAAACAATGAAGACATCAGCTGTCCCTTACTCCCCACTTTCATTTTGGACACATTTTTCTCCTCAGAGTCTCAGCTCTAGCAGGGATAGACATTTGTTCAGCTGTCTCACCCTAGGAGGTAGCAGCTATTCCTAATGTCCCTCCTATTCCTACTTATGGGACCTTAACAGTTGAGAGTCTGGGGACCAGATTTAAGAGAAAGGACAGGACAGGGAAAATTGAATTGAATCAATGAAGTATGTGGGAGTCCAGTTGGTATTAGGAACATCATTTCTGTTCCCTGGCCACTGACTTTGTACTGAGATAGGAATGAAAACTGGACTCTACAGTTTATTAGTTTTGTGACTTTGGGCAAGTGAATTCTCCTTTCTGAGTCAGTTTTCTCAAAACATAACGATAATCAGAGTTATCATTTCTATAAAATTGTATAGTTTTTTCTCAATAGCTTTGTGACAAGATAAGTATGTGCATTATTATCCCAAAATTATTATCTTCATTTTACAGATGGAGTCCTGTGAGAGGAAGTCATATTCTCACTCACACTACTAGGTCTTTTGATTTCAAATCAAAGGATTTTTTGTTTGCTTGTGTCATTTTATTTTTTTCATCATACATGCCTGACTATACAGGGAATTTGATTAGATGGTCTCAAAGATCCTTCCTACCTCTGACATTCCATGTTCTAATAATCTGATAGTTTGTGTTTCAGCTCTGATAGTCTATGTTCTAAATTCCTTCTAGTTCTGATGGTCTATGGATTATATTCTAAGATTTTATTAAGTTTTGATATTTTATGCGCCTATGAGTCAGGACCTATAATTCTTATTTAAATCCTGGGACATTATCACTCCTATACCTCCCTGTGAATTATGGGGGAAAATATTTAATAATATTGTGCTTATAATTCCCTTAAGTGCCCAGAGTAGATAGAGAATACTATGTTATCTTCAAAGGCTCAGTTACACCTGCATATTTGCCCATTCCCCATCACCCCCAATTCCCTGGTCTCCTTACTCCCTGAGTAACTCAACAACCATATTGCCTACTTTACTCTTCTTACCCACTCAGTGTTGGAAGGTACCTTAGAAATCATCTAGTCTAAAACCCCTACAGAAAACAGAAATCATTTCTGAAACATCTGGCGATGGGGAGTCCATTATTTCTTGAGACAAGTCATTCACGAAGCCTCCCATTGTCCTTGTAATAGAAAGTGGGGAGTGAGGGGTGGAGCTGGGGTGTGGAAAGGACATTTCCCTTTTATGTTCAGAAATATTCAGATTCCTTACTTCCTACAGAGGCAACTTTAAACTCCTTTGACTGACATTCAAAACCCTTCTCAATCTGATTGTCCAGCCTTTCTTTTCAGCCTTATTTCATATTATTCCTCTCTAATCTCCATGCTGAAGCCCATCTAATCTCTAAACCTTTGTTCAAGCTCTTCTCTGTCCCTGGAATGTCCTCTCTTTCTATTGTAGTCACCTCAAATTCCACCTTTTCCAAGAAGCCAATGCTGGGTTTAAAATCAAATCTCAGCTAGTCTCCTTATATCTTTGATCTTTATCTCTCAACTACATCAACACATCAATTTCATCCTTCCCTCTCTAATTCCAAACCCTGGTTTGCTACCCATAACCTTCTGAGTGCTAGAGAATCCAATAGAACAGGAATCCTTTCCCCCTAATATTACTGCAATTGTTCGCCTGCCATTTCCCTCTTCTGGTTGGATGCTGGTTTTTTGTTGTTGTTTTTTGTTTGTTTGTTTCTTTTGGTTTGGTTTGGGTTTTTTTGACTTTATTACCAAATAGTCAGCCTTCTGCTGCCAAGCCCATCCACACCTTTCTCAGTCACATATGTGAAAAACTTGGGCAAATTAGTTAAGCCCTTGGCTTAAGTTTTCTATTTTTAAAATTATTGACAACCCCTCCCAAAAAATTATGTAGGTTATATCCATCAATATTTACTGTGTGAAATTAAAACTGATAACTTTTAAATGTATCAATTAATTAAAAATAAAAAATAAACTCATGGTAACATAACACATAGGTATGAATAATAACTTTTCAAAAACAAAGAAATTAGTGAGAAGAATGGCATTGTTTTGCATACTTTTGCAAATCTCTTTAATGTCCAGAATAATAGAAGACAGTTGGATTCTCATAAATGCTACTGCATTCAATCTATTGCAATTTGTTGCTTTGGTTGAAGTATACAAAGGAAATCTAATCTCATACAAATATGTACTTGGAAAAGAGAGGAGTATTTTAATAACAAAATAATGTCTTAACGTTATTATTAAAATAGCTTTGACCTTGAGGATCCCCTGAAAGGGCC
The DNA here is from genome assembly GCA_023553655.1 of Myrmecobius fasciatus. Taxonomy (NCBI): domain Eukaryota; kingdom Metazoa; phylum Chordata; class Mammalia; order Dasyuromorphia; family Myrmecobiidae; genus Myrmecobius; species Myrmecobius fasciatus. The sequence goes on along the minus strand of JAJPUD010006109.1, from coordinate 117,935 downwards.
TTGGGAACCCCAAAAAGTCCTTTGGACTAGATAGCTTCTAAGGTTCCTTCCATTTCTAATTCCATCTACTTATTACTGACCTTTCCCATGGGCATCATTATAGCACATTTTTGGGGGACAATTCACTAATATACTTCCTGTAATATTATATAGCATAGATACCTGAATTTGCATTTCAATTCCCTGTATGTACATGAGCTATCTATCTATCTATCTATCTATCTATCTATCTATCTATCTATCATAACCTATGTTTTATCTAAATGTTGCATCTTTTCACGTTTTTAGAACAGCATCCTCTAGAGAACAGGTAATCTAATTTTAATGAATAATGTAACCCTGGGTGTGTTCCTGGGGCTTCTCTCCCTGATAGTATTCCTCAGTCCCTCCCTTGAAATGACTGGTCTTTATCTCTCAAATACATCAACACATCAATCTCATCCTTCCCTCTCTAGTCCCAAACTCTAGCTTGCTGTCCACAACCCTTTGAGTGCTATTCAGTCCAACAGAACAGGAGTCCTTCCCTCCCAATATTACTGCTCTTGTCCTCTTGCCATTTTCCTCTTCTGCTTGGATGCTGCTTATTTAGGACTTCATTACCAGATTATTGGCCTTCTGCTGCTGGGCCTATCCACACCTTTCTAAGCTGTTCCCAGGATGCTGACTGACACACAATTCTGACCTAAAGTCTCTCCATACTAATAGCACCTACCCTGGCTTATATTCCATTGGTAGAGCTTTTAAAAATCCAGCGTTACTCCCACCCCATCAGGAGACATGATGGAATAGCACTCTAAATAGGGGTTTCCCCCTAAGTCCTCCATATATGTAAGAGATTTCTGCTTTAAAGGTTGCTAATTGCTTTACATACAGGGTCTCAACATCTCACAATAGCAATCTTTTGAGGCAGATATTACAAATGTTATTTTCATTCACATTTCACACATGAAGAATCTGAGACTCTGGTTAGGGGAGCTATTATTGTTGGGAAGATTGCTAATCATTTATACATAATTTGCAAGGTTTACAAAGTGCTTTATACATGTCACTTCATTTGATCCTTACAATAACCCTGTAAGGTTGCTGTTTGGCTTTCATTCTCAAGGAGGACCATAGCATCAGGAAGCTGATGCTATGACATGCAAGTGAATCGAACTGAAGTGAGGGAAGACTGTGTGAGGCAGCCTTGCACAGCCCTCCCTCACCCTGTAAGGTAGGTGCTATGGTTATGTTTATTTGACAAAAAAGGAAACTGAGTCACTGAGAGGCTGGTGTGATTTGCTATTAAGGAGTTACTAAGTATTTGAAGAATTAGAAGGAGTAATTGAACACAGGTTATCTTGCCTGTAGGACCAGCTCTCCACACACTACACCACACTCTCTCTCTAGTATCCCAATGCCTTGTCTACAGGAAACTTAGAAATGTTTTAACTTCATACTTTCAGAAGACAAGCAGTATTTGAGATTGAAAGGGGATGTCAGCGTTTCCTACCCATTTTTCACCTATTAGCAGAAAATACTCTCTAAGTGTATGGCCTTGTGGTATGCATTACTTCTGTGCAGAACTGGAAGCAAAACTCAATACAAGGCTCCCATGGGTCTAATGGGGTTTACTGAAGAATATGAATTATGGCATGTGTTAGAGCTGGCTGGATCTTGCATGAGGAGTGATTGCAAGCAGCATGAAAGCTGCTGAAGCTCTCTGAGCAGACGCTTTCAGAAGAGGGATCCCTCTATAGAGTTTCTGGTTCTCCAGCAGACTTCTCCATTCTGATAAAAGCAACAGGAGGCCACATATATTTTTGGTGGTCATATAATGGGATACTTGATGTTTGCATGGAAAAAGGTTATACTTTTGACATTACTCTGAGCTATGTTTTTCTCTTGAAGCTAAAAGCCAGGAGACCAGAATCTCTCTACTCCCAAGCTCGCATCAATTCTCAGGTAGGTATGGAACATTGAAATAATTGATCTCCGCCAATAAGGAAAGTCCCATACGAATGAACTTCGAGGTCCAAGTAATAGTTTCTTATTAATAAGCACTCACCTTCTACACTTCCAACTATTCTTGGAATATTATTTTTTTTTCATTTCAATTCAATAAGTATTTATAAACTACCTACCATGTTCCAGGGACTGTGCTAAGCAGCGGGGATACAAAAAGAGGCAAAAGAGTTCATGCCCTCAAGGAGTGGACAATCTAATAGGACAAAAATTGGTCAGTGTACATCTTATATGCTGAAAAGCTTTTTTTCTGAGTGGTAATTGGCTAGCACACACATGCCTAGCTATTGTCTAGTCTTCTGCATCTATAATTGGTCTTCTGGCAAGTTGGTCTTGACACATGGTCAAGACACTCAGTGCCCCAGACATAGGCTCCTGTTGTCTGAGGAAAACTTCTGATAAACTGGTCCTTATAAAAACCTTAAGGATGATAAACAATAAGAAACTTTGGGAAGTGGTAATTATTTTAAGATAGGCAGTCTCCTTAGGTTGGCCTAAGAACAATCTTGGTAAAACTTAGAGCTGAGGGAAAAGGTATATTTAAAATTTTTTATTCCAAATTTAATAAACATCAAAGAAAGAAGAGGAAAAAAGAGCATTTCCATATACAAAGTAGAATAGAAAAGAGATAATTACATGTGAAAAATGAGTTATGACATATATTTTGAAATTTTTTGTAATTTGTAATACTTTTCTAAAAAGTATGTTCCATTTAATGTATACTGCTTATATGTGTTTCCTTCTGAATTCCTTCAGTTTCCCTCTGAGCATTTTAAAAAATGCTTCACTAACCTACTTTTCTTCTTTTGATGGGGGATGATAATCTATTTCTAATGCCTCTCCCTCTAAATCCCCTTATCTGCCATACAAAAAGGAAAACACATCATGGTTAAAAAAAAAGTATAATCAAGTAAAAACAAAAATCCACACAATTGCCATGTCTAAAAATTTAAGGCTTATTTTTCACTTAGAGAAATCTGTGATCTGAGTAGAATACTTCTTTATTATTACCAAGTTGTTTGTTTTTCTTTCAAATGTTCTTACAATAAATTGTTCTTCTAGTTCTACTCATTTTATTCTGCATCAGCTCATAAAAATCTTCCCAGGTATTCTTCAAAACTGTCACTTTTGACATTTCTTATGGTTCAATAAAATCCATGGTGGCTTAATTTGTTCAACCTTTCCCCAGATAATGGGTACTTTCTTTGTTTCTAGTTATTTGCTACAACAAAAAAGTGCTTCCAAAACTATTTTTGCTTCAGAGAAAACTATTACCATACAAGCAAAAAGGAATTACAATAAGTCATACCTAACACAAATGTGTTTTCTTCTTATGAAAGAAGTTTTTCAAAATGGGGGTTGCTCTTATGGTTTCAGTAGATAGTAAATACTAATAATAATGATAAAATAATAACAGTGACTGATTCCTCAAATCACCTCATTTATATTTATAGGAATTTATATATTAGTAGCACCTCTAGCTATTAGGTAGGTCCCAGCAGTCAAACTAGGACACTGGCTAATGATAAAAAGGTCGTCCAGGACATCAGGGAATCAGGAAAGAAGGAAAAAAGATTTCTGAGAAGACCAAACAAATATCTCCAAAGTCCTTGCATTTTACTCATGAGTAGGCTTGCGAGATCCTCCCTTACAACCTGTTTATTCTAACCTTACACACAATACTAATAATCTTGGCTATCTGACTTTTCAAGAACAGCAGATTAGGAATAGGTCTGGATGTGGTAGTAGATGAAGAGAGCCTGATAATAATGACATGCTTGCTTTTCTCACAATAGCCAGTGAGTTAGATTAGTAAAAATATTATTATCCCCAGTTTACAGTGAGGCAACTAAGATTCTAGGTACTTTAGGAACTCTCTCAGGATCACAAAATGAGTAAGTAGAAAACCCAGAATTGAAAACCAAGTAACAGAATCTTAGGTTGTCAGAGTTGGAAGGATTCTTTGAGATCATCTGCTTTAACTTAGACAAGAACATGAATCCCCTATTATAGCATCTCTGACAAATTGTCATCTGGCATCTACTTGAAGACCTTCATTGAGGGGGAAGATCCAATTTCCTAATATGAGCCATTACATTTTTGGGTAATTCTGAATGTTAAGAAGTTTTTCCTCATATCAAACATAAATTTGTCTCCGATTTACTTTTTCTGTTACACCAAGTTCTAATCTCTTTTGTCAAAAAAAAAAAATTCAATCCCTTTTCCACATAATAACTCTTCAAATATTTGCTGAAGGCAATAATCATGCTGCCCCAAATCTCTCTTTTTCTATATTAAAGAGCCTTTTTAATGATCTTCCTACCACTTCATCAACCCAGTTACTCTTCTCTACCCATTTTCTAGTTTGTCTAAGTCATTATTAAAATGTGATTGCCAGGAATGAACCCAGAACTCCAATCATGGTCTTATTATGCTCAAATATGACAGAATGTTATCATCTTCTGCAAATAAGGTATACATTTCTTCACACAGCCCAAAATTGCATTTACTTTTTAAAAATTTCTGTCACACTAATGATTCTTACTGAATCTGTAATCCACAAAACTCTCTAGATGTTTTTCACATGACCTATTCCTAGCCATGCTTTTTCCATACCATACTTGTGTAGATAATTTTGGGAAATCCAATTAAATTACCTTACATTTAACTGTCACCTTATTTAATTCAGCTCATTATTTTAGCTTGTTTTGGATTTGATCATCTACCATGTTAGCTCTTTTTCTTAGTTAAGAGCATAACATCTTTGTCTTCAATCAACACAAAGTCATAACCTTACATTTTCATGTTGGAGAATGAAGTGAATAAGTGAATAAAACTAAACAATTATTATGTATAAAGCCCTATGCTAAGTGCTGGGAAAGAAAATATAAAATCAAGAGAGCTTTCAAGGAATTCACATTATAATGGGGTTGATCCTAATGGTTAATTCCAACTTAATGGAAAGCTTCATCTGCAAGTCAGATGGAAAGGCTCTATAGTCCTTGTAGCAGCAAAGTAGATGTTAATCTTTACTTTTGAATGCTTTTTCTATTAATATGATAAAAGTCACATAAGTTTTTTATAATGAACCATTGGATAGTACCAAAAGTTTTTTGTTTTTTTTTTCCCCTCTATTTAGCTGTGGCTAGAATGCCTGTAGTAACAGTTGCCAGGCTGTATCATTGATGTCTGAGGGCACTGGGCTGAAAACATTGCTTCAGGTAAAGGCTTCAGAGTGCCTGGACATCCCCATCAGGGTCTGAGGGGACATGGTGGTTAAGGTGATGCTAATGATTTGATTTGCCCTGGCATACAATGTCTCTTCTCTCTTCTTCAAGCTGCCTTGATGCTTCAGTTAGGCTAGTTTGCCTGCCTTCTGTGTGGCAGTTGTTTGGCTGTTATTGGGGATTACTGATCCCCAGTAGTTGCTTCTCCAGTTGATGGTTATGAGAGCTAGAAATAGGATTAGTAGTCGAGGGACTGCTGTGTCTTTCTGACTATTGATGGCAGTTGGTCAGCAGTTTTTGCTAGTGGTGACAAGGAAGGTGGAGGCATTCCCCACAGTGATTTCTCTCCTCAGTGAAATTCTGTAGAGATATTTCCGACCTGTCACTTTTTTAAAACCCATAAGAGCTGTAGCTTCAAGAATCCCTCTCTACAATACTTCTTATATCTTTCCCCATCTTGGCAACACTCAAGTTCAAGCATTTATCTCTTATCACTTAGATTATTGTAGTATCTCATAATATCCTTCTCCCCGATCTTTCTGACTAATATTTTCCCTCTCCAATATTTTCCTTCTTCACTTTACTGTCTGAGTCATCTTCCTAATTCCAAATTGAGTTTTGTGGGGAGGAGAAAGAAACTATTTCAGGCCTAAATCTTCAGCAAGCCATCAGGAGTCCTAGATAGAAACCAAGGACTGAGGCAGAGGATGGATCCTGATATTCTCTATATTATTCAAACTGGCAGCAAGATCCAGAGTACAGAGAATATAGGATGAAAAAGGCCTATTCAATCAATCCAAGTGTTCCAGAATGGACTGTCTGGCCTAAGTGAAAAATCTCAAACCAAGAACTAAGGCTGAACACGTCAGAAAAAAAAAGAAAACAAAACAAATTTAGAAAATACCATGGATTAAGAGAAAACTAAAAAATAAATTTAGAAGAAAAGGGTAATGTTATCACTACAGAGGCAAGTGAAAGGAAGCAAGAATAAAAATGACAATAAAATAAGAGTTCTTGAAAGGAAAAAAAAGAGAGAGGAAAATAAATAGCTCAGAACAGAAAGCAGAAAACCATACCCAATAACAGACTCCCTAAAAGAAAGAGCAGAAACAAACAATTCAATTACACTGTTACAAAGACCCCCTGCCTCCCACTGATGGCATTCCCTCAATTTTATGAACTTTCTGCTCCCTAGCTTCATTTAACCACTTAACCAGTTTAGTTTTTACAAAGGAATATTTCTTGCAAAAGTAAAGCAAAAACAAACATACACACATTTCCTCCTAGTAGCTGGTTGGAGATAGAGCCCAAGTAATGGAGGTGGTATTTAATCCTTCCCTTTTACTATCTCAGTCTCTGGGAAGGGGGAGAAGGATTAAGTTCACAGTTTAACTCACTTCTTATATATCAAAGTTCCACTAAATTTCAATTCCAAAGTCTCCCTAACCTTCCATTCCAGAACCCTGGCTTCTCAAGGTTTCCTGCTGGGCTAGTGGCAACACTCAGCTTTGATTCTGGTTCCAAGATGGACATGGCTCAAAATCTTGAGTTTGGTAAACCCACCACCTTCATCCAAAGGGACAAATAAAGTAGACCAAAACTCCAATCCTGATTCTTGGGGCCAGAGTGTCTAAAAGGGAGAAGGGAAAAGTAACCTTTTCCCCAAATCCAGTTCAGTTCATGGTGCCTAAGCTTTGAGTGAGTGGGACCTTTACCTTCTAGATGCTGCTGAAAAAAAAGAAAGAAAAAGAAAGGGGAAAAGGAAGAGAAGAAGAGAAGGAGGAAAGAAGAGGGAGAAGGAAACAGATAGAAAGAAAAGGAAAAAGAAAGGTCCCAACCTACCTTTCCAGTCATCTCAAAATCATGTCCTTTTTTCAGTCTGGTAGTTTTAAAGAAACAAACTGTTTCGATAATGTAGCCAATGGAAAAAGACTGTTGTTCCCACCCCATGTGGAAGGAGTATGCTAACTGTCTTTTTCCAGAGGCAAATCCCTGTCATTTCTTACATAGATACCTCCATTCTCAGCTACTTGGGCTTGCACAACAAAACCCCATTACAGCTCTGAGACAATAGAACAAAGTCCAAAGATTCAAAAAGTTGTTTTTTTTTTTTTTTAAGTAAGATATATACTATCAAAAATAAAAATAACTGTCCTGGAAAGCAATTTGAGAAGAGATAATTGAACAATTATTAGACTCACCTGACAAGGTAAAAAAAATCTAGATACCATATTTCAAGAAATAATAAAACTACTAGATTTATTAAAACCAAAAGACAAATAAAAATAATATGAATTCATTAAACACTTCCTGAAAGAAACCCCAAACCGAAACATGTCATAGTCAAAATTCAGAGCATATAAACCAAAGTTTAAAAATAATAAAATAAATCAGAAAGCGTTCAGGAAATGTCTAAGGTCACATCTGAATTCAGCTCCTCCTGACTTCAGGGCTGGTGCTCTATCTACTGCACCAACTAGCTGCCCCAACCTGGAAAGATTTACACGAACTGATGCTAAGCAAAACAAGCAGAACCAGGAATACACTGTGCACAATAAGAGCAAGAATGTGCGATGATCAACCTTGAAAGACTTGGTTCTTCTCTTGGTTCAGTGATCCAAAACAATCCTAATACACTTTGGACAGAAAATGTCATCTGCATCCAGAAAAAGAACTACGAAGATTGAACTATGGAAGACTATGCTATCTATGCTCACTTCTTTTTCTTTTTCTCTCCCAACTTTTTACTCTGATTTTTTTCTCCCAACATGATTCATAAAGCAATGTATATTAAAAATAAATAATTTTTGGAAAAAATCAATGCAGTTAGAAGTAGAAAGAAATTGTGATACAATAGAATCTAAGTTTTAGCACACTACTGTTTCCATTCTTATTTCAGTGTCTTTTAGAATTCTTCTGTTTAAAGACTATACGATGATCAATTTTGATGGACATGGTTCTCTTCAACAATGATGTGATTCAAACCAGTTGTTCTGCGATGAAGATAGTCATATACATCCAGAGAGAGGCCTGTGGGAACTGAGAGTAAACCACAACACAGCATTTTAACGCTTTCTGTGAATATTTCCATGCATTTTGTTTTCCTTCTTAGGTTGTTTTATTCTTCTTCTCTTTCTAGATCTGATGTTTCTTGTGCAGTAAGATAACTGTATAGATATGTATACATGTATTGTATTTGTCATATGATTTATCCTATTTAGCATGTATTAGATTACCTGTCATCTAGGGGTGGGGGGTGGGGGGAAGGAGGGGAAAAGCTTGGGGAAAAAAAGTTTTTGCAAAGGTCAATGTTGAAAGGTCACTTATATGTTTTGTAAATAAAAAGCTTTATATTAAAAAAAAAAGAATTCTTCTGTTTACATTCTTCTTTCTTTCTTCTTCCTACAATCTATAATCTCCTTCAGATATTGGCTCAAGCACCGCCTCCCAAACAAGGCCTTATCTAATCTCTCAATGGAAAAAAAGATCTTTTCCTTTGAAGTTATTTTGTACTATTTCTGTATATTTTGTATATAATTAAATATTTTGTGTTATTTTTCCAGGAAAAATGTAAGATTTTTACAGTTATGCCTATTATAACTAACATATACTTGATAAGCAAACAAAAAACACACACATAAGAAAAGAATTAGAGGGGCAGCTAGATGGCACAGTGGATAAAGCACTGGCCCTGAAGTCAGGAGGACCTCAGTCCAAATCCAGACTCAGATACTTAATACTTCCTAGATGAGTGATCTTGGGCAAGTCACTTAACCCCAATTGCCTCAGCCAAAAAAAAAATTAGAAACTGACAAAAACTGCTTGGAAAACTAGAAAACAATATTGAGCAAAGCAAATATAGACCAAAATCTCATACCATATACTAAGATATGGTCAAAACTGGGTATATGATAAAAGGTGACACCATAAACAAATTAGGAGAGCAAGGAATAGTCTTTCTGTCATATCTGTGAGTTCCATAGTCTTTCTGTCATTGTCTAAAGAGAAGGGAAGAATTTGGGAAGGGGGCTTTTTATATGTGTGGGGGAGTGGGAAAGTTGGAAAGTATGAGGAGGAAGGAAGGGAGAATTATTTGATACAAAAAAGGGAAGAGAGGAAAGTAAAGAGTTTCAATAAAATACTTTAAAAATATACAGAGGAAACCAGGGAGGAGTTTAAAGGGAGACAAAAACGATCAAGACAATGTGAGGAAATACTACATAAATTTAATATTTATTAAAAGGAACAAATTGGTATAAGCGAATATAATTTCCCATATAATCCTCATTTTTGGTTGCCTTTGCATAGCTGCATGTTCATGTTGTTGACAATATTCTGTCTTATAATAATTTTTTAAAGACCCTATATTGAAAACAATGATTATTTTATATTTTTTTCTTTGTATCCTTGAAATTAATTTATAGGAAACACTTAATGTTTGTGAAACTGAATTGAATTCTAAATCCTATAACTTGTTCCTGAAGTTTACAGAGAGCAGAAGTTTCACTGCAGGATGCTAGAGGAAAGGCACAATTAAATGAAAATCATGGTTTTATTGCACCATCTGCTGTAGACAGAAAGGAACACACGTCTTTATTTCAAAATGAACAAAATGATAAACTCACCAGCCAGTCACTTAATTGTAAAGGTTGGAGTTTAATTCCAGAGTTAATAGCAGAGAGTGCATTTTAACTTGGATTGTCTGACTCCAAATTCTAAATTTATACTGAATGTGAAAGGACCTTAAAGGCCATCTATTTGGGGCTAGTTGATGCCCAAAGAGGGTGATTGAATTGCCTGATTTCACAGAGCAAGACAATGGCAGAACTAAGGAGATTGCTGCAATCCCAGTCCAGGGCTCATTCCATTACATATTATATTGCTTTTCCCTCTCATAATTGTTTTACAGGGATGAAATAAGGCATGGTAATAATAACAGCAATAGCTTACATTTATGTAGGGCTTTAAAACACTTTATAAATTTCTTATTTGATTGTCACAACAACTCTGGGAAATTATTTCCATTTTATAAATGAGGAAGCTGAGACAGACAGAGGTTAATTAGTTTAAGTATCTGAGGTTGGATTTGAACTCATGTCTTCTTAGCTTCAGATAAAGTGTTTTACTCATTGGGACACCAAACTGTCTCTAATAGATGTAAATGCTATATGTATCAACTATTTATATTACTCTAACACCTTCTACTTGAAGTCTTTAGTATCCCACCAATCAGAAGTGATCTGTCTCTCTCAGTGTATGTCTCTCTCTTTCCCTCTTTTCTCTCTTTGTCTTCTTCTCTCTTTCTTCCTCTTCCTCTCCCTCCCTCCCCTTCCCCTATAGGATGCTCAGAGTTCATTGCTTGTACTTCCCTTAAACTCATTTCACTTTGCCTCATATTATAGTTGCATGTGTACACACACACACACACACACACACACACACACACACACACCTATTTTCCCTACTAGAATGTAAGCTCTTTGAAGTCAGAGACCTCATTAGTTCATTTATATTTCTATTCCACAAAACTTTGAATATTGACTTATTCATATTTTAGTGTGTTTTTCAAAAATTCTAAATGTATCAGAATTAGTATATCATATAACTTTTCTGAACTAGGAGTTAGAAGTTCCTATCCCATTTATGTCATTTACTAGTTGTATGAGAGTAAGAAAGGAAGGAAGGGAAGAGAAGATGCATTTATATAGCATCTACTATGTTCCAGGCACTTAACTAAGCACTTTTACAAATATTATCACATTTGATCCTCACAACCCTATGACATAGAGGCTGTTATTTCCTTCATTTTTACAATTGAGAACAATGCAAACAATGTATAAACCACAAACAAAATCACAAATATGAAAGAGATTTATGAATCATAAAATGCTATTGGAGCACCAGTTATTGTGGTTATTAATATCTGAAAATTGGTCCCCAGAAACTTGATGCAAAATCAGAAAGAGAGCCAAAAGGTTACACTGGTAACATTCTCCTAGGAGCAAAACCAAATTCACAAATAAGTCAAGTCAACAATCACTTATTAAGAGCCAATCATGTTTATACATTGTGTTAGTCTTTAGAGATACAATGATAAAGAATGAGATAGACAATTCCTATTCACAATGAACTTACATTCTAACAGAGGAGAAAATATGTGTACATGTGTATATATAAATGTAATATATATAGATTAAATTAGGAGACAGGATCTGATGAAAATTTTTTCATCTGGAATCCAAGGACTTGTCTTCAAATTCTGATCTTTTACTTAATATTTGTGTGACTGTACACCATTACTCTTTTCTTGTCTTAAGTCTTCCCTTCTGTAAAATGAGGAAGATGACCCTAAATGGAGACAGACCACCAAGCCTCCATGTAAGTAATTTTGCAATACCTGAAATTGGCACCAACTGAATAATGACCAAGACATACAATGAGAAAACAAAGTAAGTGACTTTTCCTACCCAAGAACTACACAAAAGTTAACCAGAAGCCATAGACAACCTAGGCAAGCAAGCCTACACTCTCAGTGGGATCAGTACCAGGCTAAAAATATGTGTAGCCTGCAAAACTCTGTGTCTGGAGGCAGCAAGAATAGAGAATCCTTAAGAAAGCCTCAAAGTGGGGACCTGCAAAGTTCTTGCAACCCAAAAGTTTTAGCATGGGACAACCTAATCCTCCAGCAGGCTTCAAGGTCCCCAGCATTCTGTTCTGAGGCTCCATAAAGAGATGTGAAAATCTAGTATTCTAAACCTCAAAGATTTAGGGAGGATAACTCTGGGAGATGTATAGCACAAAACTCAGAAATCTGGAGGAGATAAGTAGGGCCAATTGCCCCTCTAAAAAGTACTATAATAGAATCTGAATATGGCATAAAACTCCAAGTTAGCTAGAGTAAGGATAAATAAAATAAAACACAAGGCAACAAAAACATGCTAACCAAGAAGTTCCCAAGAAGGAGATTAATATTGTAAAAATTACAAATAGATAGTCAAAGGAAAGGTGTATTTTATAATACCATAAAAGAATTTTATGAATAACTGGAAGAATAGGAGCAAGAGATTAAAAAAAAGAAATTAAAACTGTAGGGAAAAACTGGAAGGAGGATAGATAGCTTGGAAAATGATAAATTGTACCCATGAGACAGAAAGAAATATTAGAACAAAATGAAAAGATTGCAAAAATAGAAGAAAAGGTAAAATATCTGATATTAAAAACTCAAAACAATACAATTATAGGTAACTTAAGAATCATTGGATTCCATGAAATTTTTCTTAAAAATGAAGCCTGGAATCTCTCTTTCTTTTTAAAAATTTATTTTATTTTTAATTTGTGGAATAAAATGATCATTTCTATAATATAATATAATTTTTAGATGATTGCATATGAAAATGCAAGTCTATTATATATAACTTGCAATATTCCTTTTGAATATATAATAAAGTTATTATGTAAATGTCTTTTTCCCCTTTTTTTTCCTTTCCTCCCCCACTGCATTAGAGATGGCTATCATTAGACACACACATGTAAATATGTATGTGTAATTTTACATATGTGTGTGTTGGGCTTTCTATTTCAAGAAATCATAAATAGGTATTTAGAACTAGTTGGTTTTCAGTCATTTCAGTTGTGTCCAACTCTTTGTGATCCCAATTAGAATTTTCTTGGCAGAGATACTAGAGTGGCTTACCATTTCTTTCTATATTTTATTTTATAGATGAGGAAACCACGGCAAACAAGGTTAAGTGACTTGTCCCAGGGTCACACAACTGGTAAGTACCTGAGGCCAGATTTGAACTTGAGAAGATAAATCTTCCTGATTCTAGGCCCAGAGTTTTGTCCAACTACAATCAGAGGGAAAAGTTAAAAAAAAATCCCCTAGTCACTTCCTGGGGGGGAAATGAAAAAGTCTTAGTAACATAGCCAAAATTTAAAACTCACATCAAAGAAAAATACTACAAAAACATTCAGATAGAAGCAATTAAAGTAACAAGAAATAATGGTCAGGATCACACAAGTCCTGGCAGCTTCTACTATAAATAAAAAGGGATCTTAAAATATAATATTCCATAAGAAAGAACTATGCCTACAACTAGAGTATCTCATCCTGAAAGGCTGAATATAATCCAGTGAGCATGAGAGAGTGAAAACAGGCTTCTAATAGAAAAAAGAAGTTTCAAAAATTTCTGATCATGAAATTAAAACCATCTCTAGTCATATGAAAAGTTGCTCCAAATCACTATTGATCAGAGAAATGCAAATTAAGACAACTCTGAGATACCACTACACACCTGTCAGATTGGCTAAAATGACAGGAAAAGATAACGATGAATGTTGGAGGGGATGTGGGAAAACTGGGACACTAATACATTGTTGGTGGAACTGTGAACGGATCCAACCATTCTGGAGAGCAATTTGGAGCTATGCTCAAAAAGTTGTCAAACTGTGCATACCCTTTGACCCAGCAGTATTTCTACTGGGCCTATATCCCAAAGAGATCTTAGAGGAGGGAAAGGGCCCCACATGTGCAAGAATGTTTATGGCAGCCCTTTTTGTGGTGGCTAGAAACTGGAAACTGAAGGGATGCCCATCAATTGGAGAGTGGCTGAATAAATTATGGTATATGAATGTTATGGAATATTATTGCTCTGTAAGAAACAACCAACAGGAGGATTTCAGAGAGGCCTGGAGGGACTTGCATGAACTGATGCTGAGTGAAACGAGCAGAACCAGGAGATCATCATACACAGCAACAACAGTATTACATGATGATCAATTCTGATGGACATGGCTCTCTGCAACAAAGAATTGTCTCAAACCAGTTCCAATTGTTCACTGAAGAAAACCATATACACCCAGAGAGAGGGAAATGAAATATGGACCACAACGTAACATTTTCATAATCTCTATTGACATTTGTTTGCATTGTGTTGCCTTTCTCTGATTCTTTTTTTTTTCTTGTACATAGGATTTTTCTTGCACAACAACTTGTCAAGTATTTTAACATTATTAACATGTAATGGACTTCCTGCCATCTAGGGGAGGGGAGAGGACTGGGGGTAAAATTTGTAATGGAAAGTTTTGTAAAGATCAATGTTGGGGAACTACCCATAGATATGTTATACAAATGAAAAGTATACAAAATAAAAAAATAAATAAAAATAAAAAAAATTTCTGATCAAAAGATGAAAGCTGAGTAAAAACCTTGAAATACAAACACAAGAGTTAAGGGAAACCTAGAAAGATAAATTTACTTGAGTCATTGGAAGGGGCAGTATGATGGAGTAGTCCTGAATTCTAACAGGAAAAGAAGAAACAACTGTCTTCTTAAAACAGGTGTTGGTAAGCTATGGCCTATGGCCCAAATCTGGCCTACCCCCTGTTTTTGAATGGGCTGTTAGCTAAGAATAGTTTTTACATTTTTAAATGGTTGAAAAAATCAAAAGAAAATGAATATTTCATAAAACATTAAAATAAGAAGAAATTCAAATTTTAGTGTCCTTAATAAAATTCGATTGGAATATATTTGTTGGTTAGTTATTTTAATCATCTGATTCTTTGTGACTCTATTTGGAGTTTTTTGTTTTTTGTTTTTGTTTTTTCAAAGGTACTGAAATAGGAGCAGCTAGGTGGTGCAGTGGATAGAGCACCAGCCCTGAAGTCAGGAAGACCTGAGTTCAAATTTGATCTCAGACACTTAACATTCCCTAGCTATGTGACCCTGGGCAAGTCGCTTAACCTCAATTGCCTCAGCAAAAAGTGAAAAAATAAAATCAAAGATACTGAAATAGTTTTCCATTATCTTCTTGAACTCATTTTACCAATGAGGAACTGAGGCAAACAGCATTAAAGGACTTGCCAAGGGTCACACAGTTGAGGACAGATTTGAACTCTTGACAAGATAAGTCTTTCTGACCCCAGACTAGGCAATCTGTACTGTCTAGCTGTCCCTTATTAGAAACAGCTATTTTCATTGTACAAGGACTGAGTTGAATAGTAGTAATAGAGACTGGAGCTCTCATTGTTTCCTGTGTCTACTTCAAGCACCACAAACTGTAGGGATGCAGTTATTACTCAACAAAATTTTGAATGCCATACTTATCACTGTACTGCAACATTTTATTATTATGTTTATTTACCAATGTATACATGTCAGGTCAAAACAAGAAAAGAAAAGTGGAATCTGATTGTTGAAATTTTAAGATACAGTGGAATGTGGATTATTTTGCTAAATTAGATGGCAAAACAGGTTATGAACTGTGCAGTCTTTGTATTTTTTTAAAGGATAGAATTTATGTTAACATTACCAGACAAAGAATTTATCAGAGTATTCTTAATTCACAGGAAAGCAATGGTCAGAAAAATCAGAATATTTTAAAAGAAATATTTCATCACAACAGAATCTCTTGAAAAATTAAAAATAATTAAATTGTTAATTAAAATTAAAAAAAAATTTAAGTACCTTCATTTGCTAGCCAAGCAAAGAAATCAGTTCACTGTGTTAACTAAATTATGTTTGATTGCAACAGTTGAAGAAATGTGTTCAGAGAATAAATCTGTTTAATGCTATTAATCTTTCAGCTCAATTAAAATCATATGTGCATGAATTGATCTCAGAATCTGGCACTACCTATCTGTATGAAAGACATTTTCAAAGATGAAACAAATAAAATCTCGCATTTACAGGTTAACATGTCATAAATTTCGATGGTAGGGAACACTAAATCTGAATCCCAAATAAATGAAAAGTTATTTCCTTTAAAAAAGTTCCTTTCTTCTTATTAGTAATCCTGTATCCCCCCCCCATTATACTTAATTATTGTTTTTATTATATTTTGAATATCACCAATAAGAACTTTATGGAATTTTTTCTCTTGTTATAAAAGTACCTACATAATCCTTGATATTGTCCTTTGACACCCCCCCCCAATCCTATAAAATTTATTATCTGAACATTTGTAGAAAAAAATCTGTCAACCCTTATACTGGAATTATAATGTTTTTAAAAGGTATTGAGGTAATTAAATAAGAAAATAGAGACTGAGGGGTGGGGATGCAGGATTGGTTCGTTTCTGAGGGTTTAAGAGCTAAAAGAGAAAGAAGGGTAAAAAGAATTTAGCAGTGTAGAAAGAAGAAAGAATGGAGTGAAATTTTTATTTCTCATAATTGGACTGTATGAGAAATGAGAAATGTAAACATGTAGGAAGGGGTAGAGGAAAAGTTATCAGATCAACTTTACTCTTAAAAATGGGGAAAGGAAGGTTGGATGAACGTAAACATAATATAAGAATTTGGTTTAGAAATAAAACTAACACAATGTAAACAGGGGAAATGTGGACAGGAATAGGAATAAGAGAGAGGATAATGCCAAGGAATTTTCAGGTCTTTTGAACAAAAAAATCTTTCTGACTCTGAACAGGAATTAAAGGGAAAAAAAGAACTAGAATCAAAAAACTTATGGGGGATGCCCATCAAATAGGGAATGGCTGAACAAATTGTGGTATATAAATGTAATGGAATATTATTGCATTTTAAGGCATTTTAATAATAATTATTTCAGAGAATCTTGGGTTGATGAAGAGTGAAGTGAGCAGAAACAAAAGAACAATCTATAAAAGGAGAAAAACATCATATGGAAAAAGAACTTTGAAAAGTTTAAGAATTGTGATTAAAAAAAATAACCAAGCATATTTCAAGAGTACTTATGATGAATGATGTTAAACATTTTCTGCTGTAGTAGCGATGGAATCAAGATGGAGAGACATACATTTTTGGACCTCACCATTGTGTGTATTCATTAAGTTTGATTATGCTTTTTTATTACAAAAGTTTCCTTCATTTTCTCTTAGTTTTTGAGAAGTAGATGGGAGAAGGGGGAAACCTAGCAATAGTGATGCTTTTAAAAAGGGGGGAGCATTGAAGCACTTTAACAATGCTCAGAAGAGAACAAGGAAGAACTGACAAAACAGTTTTGAAAATAACATATGGAATATATTACATACTTTAAAACTTTCTTAATTTTCAATTTTTAACATTCTTTTCTTTTTAAATTTTGAGTTCCAAATTATCTCCCTCCTTCATCTACTGAGAAGATAAGCAATATATCAATTATACATGTAAAATAATGTAAAACATATTTTCATATTAGCCATATTCCAAAAACAAATGGCAAAAATATATTAGAAAATCTCTATATTTCAATTTGCATGCAGAGTTCATTAATTTTCATTCTGGAGGTGGATAGTATTTTTTTTTTCATCATGAATTTTCTGAATTGTCTTGGATCATTGTATTGCTCAGAGTAGCCAAGACTTTCCACAGTTGATCATCATTACAATATTGCTGTTAATGTGTATAATGACATCCCAATTCTTCTCACTTTACTTTATATAAGTTGATGCAGAATCTTGCCATGTTTTTCTGAAACCATTTCCACTGTCATTTCTTATAGCATTATAGTATTCCCTCAAATGTCACAACTTGTTCAGCCATTCTCCCTTTGATTTCCAATTCTTTGCCACCACAAAAAGTGCTGCTATAAATATTTTTACATATGTGTATACATATACACACACACACATATATATGTATATATATGCATTTTCCTTTGTCTTTGATTTCTTTGGGATATAGGCCTACTTATGGTTTTGCTGGGTTATGCATAGGGATATTCATAGATATCCCTTTGGGCATATTTCCAAATTGTTTTCCAGAATGGAAATTCCAACAGTAATTCTTTAGTACACCTATTTTTCCTCATCCCCTCCAACATTAATTATTTCTGATAGGTGTGAGATAGTACCTCAGAGTTGTTTTAATTTATCTTTCTGTAATGAATAGTGATTTAGAACATTTTTTATATTATTATACATAGCTTCGATTTCTTCTCCTGAAAATTGCCTTTTCATACCTTTTGACCATTATCAATTGAAGAATGATTTTTTAAAATAAATATAAAAAGCCCTGATGTTTTCATTAGGAATGCTTGAAACTCCTCTATTTAATTAAATAGCCATTTCCCCCCCTGAAGAATTACACTCAGTGTTGCTGGGTAAGTGATTCATAGTTGTAATCCTAGCACCTTTGTCAGGCAGATCATATTCTCTATCTACTTGAGAACAAGTACTTTATCAGAGAAACTTGCAGTAAATTATTTTGATATTATTTCATTGTCTATGGTAATTTAGCAAAATGATTAACTTTTTTAATTAGGTCCATTTTTTACTTTTAGTTTGTTTGAGATCATGATTGTTGTCCCTCCTTTTTTTTATTTCACCTGAAGCATATTACTAGATTCTGATCCATCCCCTTTATTTTACATCTGTGTGTCTATTATAAACATATTGTTGGATTCTGGTTGCTAATCCATTCTGCTATCCACTTCTATTTTATGGATGTGTTCATCTCATTCACATTCAGTTGTAATTACTGTGTATTTTCTTCCATCCTATTTTGTTCTATTTCTTCCTTTTTTATCTTTTTTCATCCTTTCCTTAAAAGTCTATTTTACTTCTAATCACTGCCTCATTTAATCTATTCTCCCTTTTATTATCCCTTTCCCTTCTCTTATCCCATCATCATCCTAGTTCCCTGTTGGGTGAGGTAGATTTCTACAAACAACTGAGTTACATGTATCATCTTCCCACATAGGTATGTAAATAGTTTAATCTTATTGAGTACCTTATGACATCTCTTTCATCTTTACCTTTTAAGGCTTCTTTTGAGTTACATGTTTGAAAATCAAATTTTCTATTCAGCTCTGATCTTTTCATTAAGAATGCTTGAAACTCCTCTATTTAATTAAATAGCCATTTTCCCCCTGAAGAATTATACTCAATTTTGCTGGGTAAGTGATTCATGGTTGTAATCCTACATCCTTTGCCATGCAGGACATCATATTCCAAGCCCTCTTTTAACATGGAAGCTGCTAAATCTCATGTGATGGTGACTGTGGTTTCATATTTGGATGATTTCTTTCTGGTTACTTATAATATTTTCTTCTTTACCTGAAATCTCTAGAATCTGGCTGTAATATTCTTGGGAGTGTTACTTTTTTGAATGTCTTTCAGGAGCTAATTGGTAGATTCCCTTTCCATTTTATCTTCTGGATCTAAGATATCAGGGAAGTTTTCCTTCATAATTTATTGAAGTATGATGTCTAGAATCTTTTTTGATAATAGTCTAATTAATCTTTTTTTTTTTTTTTTTTGCTTTGCTTTTTTGTTGAGGCAATTGGGGTTAAGTGACTTTCCCAAGGTCACATAGCTAGGTCATGTTAAGTGTCTGAGGCCAGATGTGAACTCAGGTTTTCCTGACTTCAGGACTGGTGTTCTATCCACTGCACCACCTAGCTGCCCCTAGTCTAATTATTCTTAAACTACCTTTTCTTGATCTATTTCCCTGGTTAGTTATTTTTCTAATCAGGTCTTTTTCTTTACTTATTTTTCATTTTTTTTTTTTACTTTTTTGAATTTGCTTCATTGTTTCTTTCTTTCTTTCTTTTTTTTTGCTGAGGCAATTGGGGTTAAGTGACTTGCTCAGGGTCACACAGTTAGGAAACGTTAAGTGTATGAGAACAGATTTGAACTCAAGTCCTCCTGACTTCAGGGCTGGTGCTCTATCCACTGTGCCACCTAGCTGCCCCCTGCTTCATTGTTTCTTCATGTCTCATTGAATCATTTGCTACACTTGTACAATTCAAGTCTAATTTGTATGGAATTATTTTCTTCAGTAAGATTTTGTACCTCTTTTTGGCCAATTATGTTGTTGTTTTTGTTTTAAAGAGTTCTTTTCTTCAGTGAATTTTTGGGTTTCTTTACTGTTGTTTTTCTTTTAAGGAGTTCTTTTCTTTTTTTAATTTATTTTTTATTGAAATTTTTTTTATTTTCAGAACATATGCAAGGATAATTTTTTTATTAAAACTTTTTATTTGCAAAACATATGCATGGGCAATTTTTCAACAGTGACCCTTGCAAAGCCTTCTGTTACAAATTTTTCCCTCCTTCCCCCTACCCCCTTCCCTAGATAGCAGGTAGTCTACTACATGTTAATTATGTTAAAATATATGACAAATCGAATATATGTATACATATTTATACAGCTATCTTGCTGTACAAGAAAAATAAGATCTACAAAAAAAAAAAAAAACAAAACCTGAGAAGGAAAACAAGCACACAAACATGAATAGAGAATGTGAAAATGCTATGTTATGGTCCACACTCAAGATCCCAGGCCTTTCCCTCGGTGTATATGGTTTTCTTCATCACTGAACAATTGGAACTGGTTTGAAACATCTCATTGTTGAAGAGAACCATATCCATCAGAATTGATCATCATATAGTCTTGTTGCCGTGTATAACGATCTCCTGGTTCATGCAAGTCTCTCCAGGCCTCTTTGAAATCATCCTGCTGGTTGTTCCTTACAGAACAATAATATTCCATGACATTCATATATCATAATTTATTCAACCTCTCTCCAATTGATGGGCATCCATTCAGTTTACAATTTCTAACCACTACAAAAAGGACTGCCACAAACGTTTTTGCACATGTGGGTCCCTTTCTTTCCTTTAAGATCTCTTCGGGATATAGGCCCAAAAGAAACACTGCTGGGTCAAAGGGTAGGCACAGTTTGATAACTTTTTGAGCATAGTTCCAAATTGCTCTCCAGAATGGTTGAATCCTTTCACAGTTCCACCAACAATATATCAGTGTCCCAGTTTTCCCACATCCCCTCCAACATTCATCATTATCTTTTCCTGTCATCTTAGCCAATCTGACAGGTATGTAGTGGTATCTCAGAGTTGTCTTAATTTGCATTTCTCTGATCAATAGTGATTTGGGGCACCTTTTCATATGACTAGAAAGAGTTTTAATTTCATCATCTGAAAATTGTCCGTTCATATCCTTTGACCACTTATTGATTGAAGAGTGGCTTGAATTCTTATAAATATGAGACAATTCTCTATATATTTTAGAAATGAGGCCTTTATCAGAACCTTAACTGTAAAGATGATTTCCCAATTTATTGCTTCCCTCCTAATCTTGTCTGCATTAGTTTTGTTTGTATAAAAACTTTTTTTTCTTCTTTTTCAACTTTCTTTTTTTTTTATTTAAAGCTTTTTATTTGTATGACCTGTATATGGGTAGTTTCCCAACACTGATCTTTACAGAGCTTTCCATTACAAATTTTACCCCCAGTCCCCTCCCCTCCCCTAGATGGCAGGAAGTCCACTACATATTAATAATGTTGAAATACTTGACAAGTTGTACAAGAAAAATCCTATCTACAAGAAAAAAAAAGAATCAGAGAAAGGCAACACAATGCAAGCAAATGTCAATAGAGATCATGAAAATGTTACGTTGTGGTCTATATTTCATATCCCTCTCTCTGGGTGTATATGGTTTTCTTCATTGAACAATTTAAACTGGTTTGAGACAATTCTTTGTTGCAGAGAGCCATGTCCATCAGAATTGATCATCATGTAATACTGTTGTTGCCGTGTATGATGATCTCCTGGTTCTGCTCGTTTCACTCAGCATCAGTTCATGCAAGTCCCTCCAGGCCTCTCTGAAATCATCCTGCTGGTCATTTCTTACAGAGCAATAATATTCCATAACATTCATTGTATAAAAACTTTTTAACTTAATATAATCAATCTATCTGGTATTCATTTAAGAGTTCCAGTTCTTCTTTGGACACAAATTCCTTCCTTCTCCACAGGTCTGAGAGATAAACTTTCCTATGTTCTTCTAATTTGCTTATGATATCACTCTTTATGTTTAAATTATGAACTCATTTAGATCTTATCTTGGTATGTGATGCTAGGTGTGGGTCAAGCCCTAATTTCTTCCACACTAGTTTCTAATTTTCCCAGCAGTTTTTGTCAAATAGTGAGTTCTTATCCCCAAAGCTAGGATCTTTGGGTTTAATCAAACACAAGATTGTTATAGTTATTGCCTAGTTTGTCCTGTGATCCTATCCTAGTCCACTGATCCACTACTCTTATTTCTCAGCCAATACCAAATGGTTTTGATGACTGCTGCTTTGAAATATAGTTTTAGATCTGGCACAACTAGGCCACCTTCATCAGCCTTTTTTTTTTCATTAATTTCCTTGAAATTCTTGACCTTTTGTTCTTCCAGATGAACTTTGCTACTATTTTTTCTAGATCTGTAAAATAATTTCTTGGGATTTTGATTGGTATGGCACTAAATAAGTAAACTAATTTAAGTACTATTGTCATTTTTATTATTTTTGCTTGGCCTACCCATGAGCACATGATATTTTCCAACTGATTAGGTCTGACTTTATCTGTATGAAGTGTTTTGTAGCTTTGTTTATATAGTTCCTGACTTTTCCTTGGCAGGTAGATTCCCAAATATTTTATACTATCGACAGTTATTTTGAATGGAATTTCTTTTTCTATCTCTTGCTGCTGAACTTTGTTGGTAATATGTAAAAATGCTGATGATTTATGTGGATTTATTTTGCATACAGCAAAAATTGTGAATTGTTTTTAGAAGTTTTTTAGTTGAGTCTGTAGGGTTCTCTAAATATACCATCATATCATCTACAAAGAATGATAATTTGGTTTCCTGATGACCTACTCTAATTCCTTAATCTCTTTTTCTTCTCTTATTGCCAATGCTAACATTTCTAATGCAATAATAATGGTGACAGTGGGCAACCTTGTTTCACTCCTGATCTTATTGGGAATGGTTCTAGTTTGTCCCCATTACATATGATACTTGCTGATGGTTTTAAATAGATGCTACTGATCATTTTAAGGAAAAGCCCATTTATTCCTATATTCTCTAGTGTTAATAGGAATGGGTGTTGGATTTTATCAAATGCTTTTTCTGCATCTATTGAGATAATCATATGATTTTTGTTAGTTTGGTTATTAATATAGTTGATTATGCTGATAGTTTCCCAAATATTGAACCAGCTCTGCATTCCTGGCATAAATCCTACTTGGTCATAGTGTATTATCCTGGGGATGACTTTCTGTAATCTCATTGCTAATATTTTATTTAAGATTTTGCATCAATATTCATTAGGGAAATCAGTCTATAGTTTTCTTTCTCTATTTTCACCCCACCTGGCTTAGCTATCAGCATCATATCTGTATCATAAAAGGAATTTGATAGAATACCTTTTTTCCCTATTTTTTCAAATAGTTTATATAGTATTGGAATTAATTGTTCTTTGAATGTTTAGTAGAATTCACATGTAAATCCATCTGGCCCTGGAGATTTTTTTCTTAAGGAGTTGATTAATAGCTTGTTCTATTTCTTTTTCTAAAAAGGTGCTATTTAATAATTTATTTCCTCTTTTGCTAACCTGAGCAATCTATATTTTTGTAGATATTTCTCCATTTCATTTAGATTATCAAATTTATTGGCATAAAGTTGGGCAAAGTAACTCCTGATTATTGCTTACCTCTTCATTGGCAGAAAGTTCTCCTTTTTCATTTTTGAGACTAACAATTTGATTTTCTTCTTTCCTTTTTCTAATTAAATTAACTGAAGGCTTATCTATTTTGTTGGGTTTTTCATAAAACCAACTCTTAGTTTTATTTATTAATTCAATAGTTTTCTTATTTTCTTTTTTTTGCATATTTATTTATTTATTTATTTATTTTTTAATAAAGCTTTTTATTTGCAAAACATATGAGTGACTTTTCAACATTGACCTTTGCAAAAAAAAAACTTTTTTTTTTCCCAAGCTTTTCCTTTCCCTCCCCCCTCCCCCCACCCCTAGATGACAGGTAATCTAATACATGCTAGATAGGATAAATTATATGACAAATACAATACATGTATACATATCTATACAGTTATCTTACTGCACAAGAAACATCAGATCTAGAAAGAGAAGAAGAAAAAAAACAACCTAAGAAGGAAAACAGAATGCATGGAAATATTCACAGAAAGCGTTAAAATGCTGTGTTGTGGTTCACTCTCAGTTCCCACAGGCCTCTCTCTGGATGTATATGACTATCTTCATCGCAGCACAACTGGTTTGAATCACATCATTGTTGAAGAGAACCATGTCCATCAAAATTGATCATCGTATAGTCTTGTTGCTGTGTATAATGTTCTCCTGGTTCTGCTGATTTCACTCAGCATCAGTTCATGCCAGTCTCTCCAATCCTCTCTGAAATCCTCCTGTTGGTCATTTCTTACAGAACAATAGTATTCCATAACATTCATATACCATAATTTATTCAGCCATTCTCCAATTGATGGGCATCTTTTCAATTTCCAGTTTCTTGCCACTACAAAAAGGGCTGCCACAAACATTTTTGCACATGTGGGTCCCTTTCCCTCCTTAAAAATCTCTTTGGGATATAGGCCCAGTAGAAACACTGCTGGGTCAAAGGGTATGCACTGTTTGATAACTCTTTGAGCATAGCTCCAAATTGCTCTCCAGAATGGTTGGATCCGTTCACAGTTCCACCAACAATGTATCAGTGTCCCAGTTTTCCCACATCCCCTCCAACAGCTATCATTATCATTTCCTGTCATTTTAGCCAATCTGACAGGTGTGTAGTGGTATCTCAGAGTTGTCTTAATTTGCATTTCTCTGATCAATAGTGACTTGGAGCACCTTTTCATGTGACCGGAAATAGTTTCAATTTCTTCGTCTGAAAATTGTCTGTTCATATCTTTTGACCATTTGTCAATTGGAGAATGGCTTGAATTCTTATATATTTGAGTCAATTCTCTATATATTTTAGAAATGAGGCCTTTATCAGAACCTTTGGATGTAAAAATATTTTCCCAGTTTACTGCTACCCTTCTAATCTTGTCTGCATTCATTTTGTTTGTACAAAAACTTTTCAACTTGATATAGTCAAACTTATCTATTTTGTGATTAATGATGACCTCTAGTTCTTCTTTGGTCACAAATTCCTTCCCCCTCCACAGGTCTGAGAGGTAAACCATCCTACATTGTTCTAATTTGTTTATAATATCATTCTTTATGCCTAGATCATGAATCCATTTTGACCTTATCTTGGTATATGGTGTTAGGTGTGGGTCAATGCCTAATTTCTTCCAGACTAGTTTCCAATTATCCCAGCAGTTTTTGTCAAATAGTGAGTTTTTATCCCAAAAACTGGGGTCTTTGGGTTTATCGAACACTAGATTACAATTGTCATTGAGTATTTTGTTCTGTGAACCTAACCTATTCCACTGATCCACTACTCTATTTCTTATCCAGTACCAAATGGTTTTGGTGACCACTGCTTTATAATATAGTTTTAGATCTGGTGCAGCTAGGCCACCCTCATTTGCATTTTTTTTCATTAATTCCCTTGAAATTCTTGACCTTTTGTTTTTCCAGATGAATTTTGTCGTTATTTTTTCTAGTTCAGTTAAATAATCTCTTGGGAGTTTGATTGGTATAGCACTAAATAGATAGATTAGTTTAGGTAGTATTGCCATCTTTATTATATTCGCTCGACCTATCCAAGAGCACTTGATGTTTTTCCAATTGTTTAGATCTGACTTTATTTGTGTGGAGAGTGTTTTGTAGTTTTGCTCATATAGATCCTGACTTTCCCTTGGCAGATATATTCCCAAATATTTTATACTATCGATAGTTATTTTGAATGGAATTTCTCTTTGTATCTCTTGCTGTTGCATTTTGTTGGTGATGTATAAAAATGCTGATGATTTATGTGGATTTATTTTGTATCCTGCAACTTTGCTAAAGTTGTGGATTAATTCTAATAGTTTTTTAGTTGATTCTCTAGGGTTCTCTAAGTAGACCATCATATCATCTGCAAACAGTGATAATTTGGTTTCCTCATGACCTACTCTAATTCCTTTAATCTCTTTTTCTTGTCTTATTGCCAAGGCTAGCATTTCTAATACAATATTGAACAGTAATGGTGATAGTGGACAACCTTGTTTCACCCCTGATCTTATTGGGAATGGTTCCAGTTTATCACCATTACATATGATGCGAGCTGATGGTTTTAAATAGATGCTACCGACTATTTTAAGGAAAAGTCCATTAATTCCTATACTCTCTAATGTTTATAATAGGAATGGATGTTGAATTTTATCAAATGCTTTTTCTGCATCTATTGAGATTATCATATGGTTTTTCTTAGTTTGGTTATTAATATAGTCAATTATGTTAATAGTTTTCCTAATATTGAATCATCCCTGCATTCCTGGTATAAATCCTACTTGGTCATGGTGTATTATTCTAGGAATGATTTTCTGTAATCTCTTTGCTAATATTTTATTTAAGATTTTTGCATCAATATTCATTAAGGAGATTGGTCTATAATTTTCTTTCTCTGTTTTTGTTTTACCTGGTTTAGGTATCAGTACCATGTCTGTATCATAAAAAGAGTTTGGTAGGAGTCCTTCATTCCCTATTTTTTCGAATAGTTTATATAATATTGGAGTTAACTGTTCTTTAAATGTTTGGTAGAATTCACATGTAAATCCATCTGGTCCTGGGGATTTTTTCTTTGGGAGTTGATTAATGACTTGTTCTATTTCTTTTTCTGAAATGGGACTATTTAAGTAAATTATTTCCTCTTCTGTTAATCTGGGCAATCTATATTTTTGTACATATTCCTCCATTTCACTTAGGTTATCAAATTTATTGGCATACAGTTGGGCAAAGTAACTCCTGATTATTGCTCTAATTTCCTCTTCATTGGTGGAAAGTTCTCCCTTTTCATTTTTGAGACTAACAATTTGATTTTCCTCTTTCCTTTTTCTAATTAAATTAACTAGAGGTTTATCTATTTTGTTGGTTTTTTCATAAAACCAACTTTTAGTTTTATTTATTAATTCAATAGTTTTTTTACTTTCAATTTTACTAATCTCTCCTTTTATTTTTAGGATTTCAAGTTTGGTATTTGATTGGGGGTTTTTAATTTGTTCTTTCTCTAGCTTTTTTAGTTGCAAGCCCAATTCATTGATTTTCTCTTTTTCTATTTTATGCAAATAAGCATCTAGAGATATAAAATTTACCCTTATTACCGCTTTGGCTGTATCCCACAAATTTTGGTATGTGGTCTCATTATTGTCATTCTCTTGAATGAAATTAGTAATTGTGTCTGTAATTTGCTGTTTCACCCATTCATTCTTTAGGATAAAATTATTTAGTTTCCAATTGGTTTTTGGTCTATTTTCTCCTGGCCTTATATTGCATGTGATTTTTATTCCGTCATGATCTGAAAAAAATGCATTTATTATTTCTGCCTTCCTGGATTTGATTTTGAGGTTTTTGTGTCCTAGCACATGGTCAATTTTTGTA
>JAJPUD010006109.1:23910-75407 GCA_023553655.1 Myrmecobius fasciatus | reverse complement strand
GCAGGATTCAAAATTAATCCACATAAATCATCAGCATTTTTATATATTACCAACAAAGTTCAGCAGCAGGAGATACAAAAAGAAATTCCATTCCAAATAGCAGATGATAGGATAAAATATTTGGGAATCTATCTGCCAAGGAAAAGTCAGAAACTATACGAACTAAATTACAAAACACTTTCCACACAAATAAAATCAGACCTAATCAATTGGAAAAATATTAAGTGCTCATGGGTAGGCAGAGCGAACATAATAAAAATGACAATACTACCCAAACTAATCTACTTATTTAGTGCCATACCAATCAAACTCCCAAGAAATTATTTTACAGATCTAGAAAAAATAGTAGCAAAGTTCATTTGGAAGAACAAAAGGTCAAGGATTTCAAGGGGATTAATGAAAAAAAAGGCAGATGAAGGTGGCCTTGCTGTACCAGATCTAAAACTATATTATAAAGCAGCGGTCATCAAAACCGTTTGGTACTGGCTAAGAAATAGAACAGTCGATCAGTGGCACAGGATAGGTTATCAGGACAACCTAGGCAATAACCTTAACAATCTAGTGTTCGATAAACACAAAGACCCCAGCTTTTGGGATAAATACTCACTATTTGGCAAAAACTGCTGGGAAAATTGGAAACTAGTGTGGAAGAAATTAGGGCTTGATCCATACCTAACACCACATACCAAGATAAGATCTAAATGGGTTCATGATCTAGATATAAAGAGGGACTTTGTAAGCAAGTTAGAGGAACGTAATATAATTTATCTCTCAGACCTGTGGAGAGGGAATAAATTTATGTCCAAAGAAGACCTGGAACTCCTAATTGAACACCAGATGGATAATTTTGATTATTTTAAGTTAAAAAGTTTCTGTACAAACAAAACAAATGCAGACAAGATTAGGAGGGAAGCATCAAATTGGGAAATCATCTTTACATTTAATGGTTCTGATAAAGGCCTCATTTCTAAAATTTATAGAGAATTGTCTCATATATATAAGAATTCAAGCCACTCTTCAATAGATAAGTGGTCAAGGGATATGAACAGACAATTTTCAGATGATGAAATTAAAACCATCTCTAGTCATATGAAAAGTTGCTCCAAATCACTATTGATCAGAGAAATGCAAATTAAGACAACTTTGAGATACCACTACACACCTGTCAGATTGGCTAAAATGACAGGAAAAGATAACGATGAATGTTGGAGGGGATGTGGGAAAACTGGGACACTGATACATTGTTGGTGGAACTGTGAACGGATCCAACCATTCTGGAGAGCAACTTGGAACTATGCCCAAAAAGTTGTCAAACTGTGCATACCCTTTGACCCAGCAGTGTTTCTACTGGGCCTATATCCCAAAGAGATCTTAGAGGAGGGAAAGGGACCCACATGTGCAAGAATGTTTGTGGCAGCCCTTTTTGTGGTGGCTAGAAACTGGAAACTGAAGGGATGCCCACCAATTGGAGAGTGGCTGAATAAATTATGGTATATGAATGTTATGGAATATTATTGCTCTGTAAGAAATGACCAGCAGGACGATTTCAGAGAGGCCTGGAGAGACTTGCATGAACTGATGCTGAGTGAAACGAGCAGAACCAGGAGATCATCATACACAGCAACAAAAGTATTACATGATGATCAATTCTGATGGACATGGTTCTCTGCAACGAAGAATTGTCTCAAACCAGTTCCAGTTGTTCACTGAAGAACACCATATACACCCAGAGAGAGGGAAATGAAATATGGACTACAACATAACATTTTCATGATCTCTACTGACATTTGTTTGCATTGTGTTGCCTTTCTCTGATTCTTTTTTTTTTTTTCTTGTAGATAGGATTTTTCTTGCATAACTTCTCAAGCATTTCAACATTATTAGCATGTAGTGGACTTCCTGCCTTCTAGGGGAGGGGAGGGGACTGGGGGTAAAATTTGTAATGTAAAGCTTTGTAAAGATCAATGTTGGGGAACTACCCATACATATGTTATACAAATAAAAAGCTTTAACAAAAAAAAAAATTTTTGCATCAATATTCATTAAGGAGATTGGTCTATAATTTTCTTTCTCTGTTTTTGTTTTACCTGGTTTAGGTATCAGTACCATGTCTGTATCATAAAAAGAGTTTGGTAGGAGTCCTTCATTTCCTATTTTTTCGAATAGTTTATATAATATTGGAGTTAACTGTTCTTTAAATGTTTGGTAGAATTCACATGTAAATCCATCTGGTCCTGGGGATTTTTTCTTAGGGAGTTGATTAATGACTTGTTCTATTTCTTTTTCTGAAATGGGACTATTTAAGTAATTTATTTCCTCTTCTGTTAATCTGGGCAATCTATATTTTTGTAGATATTCCTCCATTTCACTTAGGTTATCAAATTTATTGGCATACAGTTGGGCAAAGTAACTCCTGATTATTGCTCTAATTTCCTCTTCATTGGTGGAAAGTTCTCCCTTTTCATTTTTGAGACTAACAATTTGATTTTCCTCTTTCCTTTTTCTAATTAAATTAACTAGAGGTTTATCTATTTTGTTGGTTTTTTCATAAAACCAACTTTTAGTTTTATTTATTAATTCAATAGTTTTTTTACTTTCAATTTTACTAATCTCTCCTTTTATTTTTAGGATTTCAAGTTTGGTATTTGATTGGGGGTTTTTAATTTGTTCTTTCTCTAGCTTTTTTAGTTGCAAGCCCAATTCATTGATTTTCTCTTTTTCTATTTTATGCAAATAAGCATCTAGAGATATAAAATTTCCCCTTATTACTGCTTTGGCTGTATCCCACAAATTTTGGTATGTGGTCTCATTATTGTCATTCTCTTGAATGAAATTAGTAATTGTGTCTGTAATTTGCTGTTTCACCCATTCATTCTTTAGGATAAAATTATTTAGTTTCCAATTGGTTTTTGGTCTATTTTCTCCTGGCCTTATATTGCATGTGATTTTTATTCCAGTTTGACTGATTCTTTAAGTCTTGTTGATTCATTCACTTCCCTTTGTTCAATTCTAATTTTTAGTGTATTATTTTGTTACCTTTTTTAGCTCCTTTTGTAATTGGCCAATTTGTTCATTGCATGCTTTTTCCATTTCACCAATTTTGTTTTTCAGTAAATTGGTGTCTTTTTCATATTTCTTTTGTAGGGCATTATATCCTTCTTGCTATGATCTTATTTCATTTCCCCATTTTTCTTCTAACTCTTTTTTGAGAATCTTTATGCCAGGAAAGCCTTGTGAAATGGGGACCAGCTCATGTCTCCCTTTGTGGCTTCCTC
The DNA here is from genome assembly GCA_023553655.1 of Myrmecobius fasciatus. Classification (NCBI taxonomy): domain Eukaryota; kingdom Metazoa; phylum Chordata; class Mammalia; order Dasyuromorphia; family Myrmecobiidae; genus Myrmecobius; species Myrmecobius fasciatus. The sequence continues at coordinate 72,132 of JAJPUD010006109.1, read as the reverse complement.
TGGAGTTGCTTTATCTTTATGAACCTCAGGATCTGAAGTCTGTTCTTCTCTCTCTCCATAAAAGCTGTCTATGGTGAGAGTTATTTTTTGTTTTTTATTTATTTTTAAAGTTTGAGGTCTGTTCAAAGCAAAGGAGCAGCAACTGCTTTAATCTGCCCTGGGCAGTTCCACTGATTGACTTCTGGTGCTGGGCAATTGGGGCTAAGTCCAGCATTCTCAGTGGTTTACAATCTACTTTTTATAAAACGCAGATCTGCCAAAGCACCTGCTTGCAACCCAGGGCAGAGCAGCCTAAGAGGCTCACAGAAACTTCCCAGGTGCTCAGAAACTTCCATGCTCTGAGTCCTGGCTGCCGTCTGGACTCGGCAGACTGTCCCCCAGATCTATTCTGATGTTCTTCCAAGGTAACTTCTTCTGGGAATGTGTTGTACTCCAAATATTTGGGGGTGCTTTCATTCCAAAACCAGTTTAGAGGCTTAATCTGCTGTTGGTTTGAGAGAAAGGTCACAGAGAGTCGTGTCTGCACTCCACCATCTTGACTCCACCTCCAGCTCTTCCTGCAAGGATAATTTTTCAACATTGACCCTTGAAAAACTTTGTGTTCCAATTTTTCTCCCATCTCCCCATGCTCTTCCATAGTGGCATATAATCCAATATATGTTAAACATGGTAAAAAGGTATGCTAAATCCAATATAGCCATACATATTTATATAATTATTTTGCTGCACAAGAAAAATCAAAACAAAAAGTTTTAAAAAAATGAGAAAGAAAATAAAATTCAAGCAAACAACAACAAAAGAAGTGTAAATGCTATATTGTGATCTACCCTCAGTTCCCACACTCTTCTCTCTGGATGTAGATGCCTTTCATCACCACAAGATCATTGGAAATGGTCTGAATCATCTTTGCTGGAAAGAGTCATGTCTATCAGAATTGATCATCATATAATCTTGTTGTTGCCATGTACAATGATCTCCTGGTTCTGCTAATTTCATTTAGTGTCACTTCATGTAAGCCTCTCCAGGACTCTCTGAAATCATCCTGTTGATAGTTTTTTATAGAATAATATTCCATAACAGTCATATACCAAAATTTATTCAACCATTCTACAACTGATGGGCATCCATTCAGTTTCTAGTTTCTTGCCACTACAAAAAGGGCTGCCACAAACATTTTTACACATGTAGGTCCCTTTTCCTCCTTTAAGATCTCTTTGGGATAAAAGCCCAGTAGAAACACTGCTAGATCAAAGAATATGTATAGTTTGATAATCTTTGGGGCATAGTAAGGAGTTCTTTTCTTCAGTGAATTTTTGGGTCCTTTACCATTATGCCAATTTCATTTTTTAAGTTGTTATTTTCTTTAATTTTTGTGTCCCTTTTACCAAGTGGTTAATTTACTTTTCATAATTTCTTACATTATTCTCCTTTTCCTCTATTGCTCTTATCTCTTTCTTTAGGTCTTCCAGGAATTCTTATTTGGCTTATGTCAAAGTAGCATATTTCTTTGAGACTTTGATTATAGCTATATTATTTTACATTTTTCTCTTCTTCTGAGTTTGTCTTAATCTTCTGTGCCACCATCACAACTTTATTGTCAAGCTCTTTTTTTGTTGTTTACTCATTTTTCTTTAGGAAACTGAAATCTATTTCTTTAGGAAACTGAAATCTATTTCTTACTTTATTTTGTTGTTGTTGTTGTTATTGTTGTTTGTGTTTGTTTTTTTGAACTTTATGTTAAAGTTCCACTCCACCTGGGGAGGTACTGTTCCACGCTTCATGCCTTTTTAAACTGTTGTTTTTAAAACTAGTTATTGGGGTCTGAAGTTTTTGGTACTTTCAAAGTAGTATGATCTGGGAAGAAGGGTGGTTCCTGCTTTCCAGGACTGTGCTCTGGTCTTTAATTAAGAAAAGTCCTTATTCTCCTGCAGCTACAAGCATTGGGCCTCTTCTTGGCCTTGGAACTAAGACCAGAGCCCCTGCTCCCTTGCAGATGACTATAAGTGCTCTTCTCTGCCCTTGAATTGGATCCCAGAACTGCATATGGCAATATAGTTGTCGTTATCCAGTGTTAACAAAGGGTGTCCTATAATCTCTTTCTGACGAATTGGCCAACTATCTTACCATCTTTGAGCTGGGAGCACTTGAAACTGCTTCTGCTGAGTCACACATGTGGGCTCCAAATAGGCCTCCATCCAGGTGTCTCAGACCTCTCCTATGGATCTCCCAAGTTTTCTTAGGTCACAAAAATATTTCACCCTGACCTTTTGTTAGCTCTGCTATTCCAAAATTTTATTTGGGGAGTTATTTTAAAGTTGTTTCAAGGGGAATGTTGGACTGCTGCCTCTAATTTGTCATTATCTTTTTTTTTTTTTAAGCAAACAATGTATGTTAGAGATTCAGTTTCCTAAAGAATTTCTGTATTCTGCTGTGTGTATGAAATACTCCTTTTTGGCATTAAAGTACAGAATAAAATATTTAAATTTAAAAATAAATGAGAGCAGCAGTGTTAGGAAGTCAGGGTCAAGTCTCCTCTCTAACACAGGTGACTCTGTGCAAGTCATGGTCTCAGTGTCTCTCAGTGTCCCCGGGCAATTACAATTAGAGATGAGTGACTAATCTACTTCAATGGAGGGAGTTTCCACACTCAGAGTTCCCTACACAAGAATACATCTTATTTCATATATACATACTCCCAAACAAAACAAAACAAATTAAGGGGTTGACAGATCCCTTCCAGCTTTAAACGCTGATCCCATTTATTAGTCACCTGCTTTGATAGTTGAATTGTCTGGAATGTCTCAGTCCTTCAGCAATTAGGATGATCCAGAATCTGTTAATAGGAAAGGATTAGTCTCTTTTCCGGCTTCCTCAGGAACTAGGTGAGATTTATTCTCCTGAATTCCTATTCGGTTCAGGCCTACTGTAGCTCCTTTCAGAGATAGACAGAGAGACACAAAGAGACAAAGAGAGAGACAGAGACAGAGTCACGGAGAGAGTGAGAGATAGAGACAGAGACACAGGGAAAAAGAGATAGAGACAGAGAAAGAGACACAGACACTCAGACACACAAACACAGACAGGGAGACAAAGACCGACGGATAGACACACACACACACACACACACACACACACACACACACACACACACACACACACACACACACACACTGGGGGTGGGGTGGGGCAGCGTCCCTGAATCACCTGTCTTGCCTCCTAACCCCAGAGTAGGTGTGGCTCTAGCTTTGCTCGGAGCCTATTTGCTGGTTACCGTCTGGGGGGGAGGCGGGAGGGAAGGATTGGGGATGGTTGCATTCCCCCAGTGCTTCGGTGTCCCCATCAGTACAGGAGCCCTAGGACCGCGCCCTTCCTTCCCTATCGGTACAGGGATTCCCGCCAACTCTGCTTTATGGAACAACCGAGCAGATAAAGTGAGTCAGGATGCTTGGGCTAGGCTTGCAGGAAGGAGATAACTCAGAATTTTGCACTCTCCCCAAAGCTTGCATAAGTAGGGCTGTATATGCCCTTCCCCAAGCTTCAAGGCTCAATTTGAGGTACTTTCAGCGGCAAATCGAGCTCAGCTTTTAGAACTGACTCAGAATTCGAACTTCTTTTGCTCTTCTGGCGGTGGGAGTGGGCAAGATGCAGAGTTCTAGGGTTAGGGAGCCTTCGCTGCTGCGCAGTGGCCGCTCAGGCAGGCCAGGGGGCGGTGACAAGGCACGGCTCAGAGCTGGAGGGCGGTGAGGGACGGGCTGAAGGAGTGGAGGAAAATAGAGAGGGCGGGGTTGGCGCACGCTTGCGCTGGAGGAGGGTACAACCCTGGCGCGAGAGAGGGGCGGGGCCTCCAGGACGGTGGCCCGGAGGAGCCGTGTAGATAGGGAACTCCAGTCGGGACTGGGGTGGTTGCCGGCATGGAGTACCTGGAGCGTTGCGCGTGGTTCCTCCGGACTACGCTAGTTCGGGCAGTCGTGCGTCGCTACCTACCTTGGGCGCTGGTCGCCGTCATGCTGGGAGGCTCCCTAGTCAAAGAGTTCTTCCCGCTACCCCCGAGCTACCTCAGCAACAAGCGCAACGTCTTCAACATGTGAGTGTGTTCTTCGCTTTTGGGTCGTGAGCTAATCGGTCAGTCGCGACAGATTGAAGCAGGGGAGGGCTCCAGAGTAGGGGGTGCACGAGGATGGGTTGGGTCATCCCGGACCGCCCTTTCTGAAGGTGTTGGGAGTGTCTGTCGCGATTCGAAGATATCGATTGGGAGGTGGGATTGTGAGTCTCAGCCTTGATCGGGCTGTGACTAGGAGGGGGGCCGGGATTTGTAGGTGAGAACGGCCGGAGCCCGGTTTCCCAGGCGGCTTTAGGTCATTGACCTAGAACTTGAAAGAGACTTTAGAGATCGTCTTCTCCGGTCTCACCTTGTTCAGATGAGAAAATTGAGGCCCGGGGAGGAAGGGTCAAGTAGAACTAGGATTAGAACCCAGGTCCTCTGACTCGTAATCCCTTCCTGGGTACGGGGAAATTGAATGTTCTGGTCACATACACTCTTCCCCCCACTATCGTGACTAACTGTCACAATTTTTTTCATTACCCTTGGGTCATGTTAGGTCACTTTTCTGGTCTATCAAGGGAAGGATTTGATTAAATTAATCTGCACCTTCTTGCACCTTCACTGATTACTGGTGATAAACTGCCAGAAAAGAGGGCGGGTGATTGCGCAATCCCTGAATCTGGGGTGCTTCTGCAAGGAGGATCAGGCGGGAGGACCCCTCGGAGTCTGGCCGGACTGCCTCGTCCTTCTGCCCGCGCACTCTTGAACTTTCCCCTGGATTTTCCTGAAACCTTAGTCACCCGCTGGAAAGCTCATTCTGCTTAGTGTGTGAACCCTGACTTTGAGGAAAGACTCCCAGCAGAACAAACTCTTTGGGGCAGCTCCCAAGACCTGTAGCAACCACTTTGGTTTTCAGGACTTTTTCAGCTTTCTCTATGGCTGCTGCTGTTGAGAGCCAAATTCAAGCAGGTATAAGCGCTCATTAATCAGCCCCGGATCTTTGGCGTGTAGCCATGATTGGCTGGGGCAGTGTGGAAAACCTTTGAGGCTAATTGGGTTCTGGCCTTAGTTGTGCCCTTGGATTATTGCACACCCACCCTGAGAAGCTGGTCTAAGAATAGATTGTGAAAGGGCTTGATTAGAAATGGTGCCACATTCCCCCTGTCCATTTGAGTTGACTGTCTTGCTAGGGAAAGGGAGCAATCTGCTGTATCTTTTTCTGGGGTTTGCCAATGAGACAGTTTCTTGTTGTTTTGGAGGAGATCCTTAACTTGTGCTACTTTGTTTCAGACCTTTGTGGTGATTAGTGAGATGAATGGGATTCTCCTGGGACATCCTCGTTTAACAGGCCTTTTCTGTGACTTAGGTGCTGTTGACAAAATCGTACAGAGGACTTAACCTTTCTGCTTTTTACTTAGAGAATGAAAAAAAAAATCAAAGCAGGTCATGTTTCTTAAAGTGCTTTACAATTTACACAGTATTTTTGATTACTTTTTTTTTCTTGCTGAGGCAATGGGGTTAAGTGACTTGCCCAGGGTCACACAGCTAGGGAATGTTAAGTGTCAGGTCAGACTTGAACTCAGGTCCTCCTGACTTCAGGGCTGGTGTTCTATCTACTGCGCCACCTATCTGCCCTTACACAGTATTTTTTGTATTTTATAATAATAACTCACATTTATGTAAGATACAAGTAATATCAGATGAGGAAATTGCCCCTGAGAGAGGGGAAGTGATTTGCCCAGAGCTATACTAGGAGGCAACATGGCATAGAGGATGAATTCTTGATTCAGAATTTGCAAGACTTAGGTTCAACTCCTGCTTCCAACCATTCCTAGTTGTGTGGTCTTGGGCAAGTCACTTCATTTTGATGTTCTCTGTAAAATGAGGGAAGTGAGTTCCCTTACAATTCTAAATCTACAATCCTGGTGTCATAGTCAGATGTCTCCTGACTCCAGGTTCAATGGGAGTTTAATTTTTTTTTTCCTATTACAGTATACTGTAATGCTTCTTATGACATTCTCACAACAACCCTATTGAGTAGGTAATAGGAGTATTGTTATCCCTGATTTATAAAATGGAAAATGGAGACTCATATTAGTGACATGAATTGTCTGTGATCACTTGGCTGGTAAGTGGCGGATTCAGAATTTGTATAATCTGTATCACTCACTAGCTATGTGATTTTGGACAAGTAATCACTTCCCCGAGACTCAGTTTCCTCTTCTATAAAAAAAAAAAAGAAGGAAGGGTTTAGTTGGATTAAATGGTCTTTAAAGGCCTTCCCTGACAATCCCTCTGACATTCTACAATTCTAAACTGAAAGACTTGAATTAATGGCTATATTTTGTTTCCCTTCTTATCCTTCTGCCAGGTATTTTGTCAAGGTGGCCTGGGGATGGACCTTCATTCTCCTGTTGCCTTTCGTTGCCCTCTCTAACTATCATCTGACAGGGAAGGCCACTGTGGTCCTCAGGCGGCTATGTATACTTCTGGTGGGGACAGCAATCTGGTATGTCAGCACAACAATCTTTTTGCACATTGAGCACTACACAGGCAGCTGCTACAAATCACCCGCCCTGGAAAGTATCCGAAAGGAGTATAACAGCAAGGAGGAATGCCGTAAAGGTGGTGGTTTCTGGCATGGCTTTGACATCTCTGGCCACTCCTTCCTTCTGACCTACTGTGCGCTGGTCATTGTAGAAGAGATGGCTGTTCTGCAGGAGGTCAAGATGAACAGGAGCCACAACTTGCACTTTGCCCTGACTTCCTTGGTCGTTGCCTTGGGCTGCTTGGTGTACATCTGGGTGTGGATGTTCCTTTGCACTGCTGTTTATTTCCATGACTTGTCCCAGAAAGTGTTTGGGACCCTGTTTGGCTTGGTAGGCTGGTATGGAACATATGGGTTTTGGTATTTGAAACCCATTTCTCCTGGACTTCCTCCCCAGAGCTCCAGTCTGAATTTGAAGCAAGATAGTTACAAGAGATAAATGAAAGAAAAGGGAGGGACAAGAAAGTTAAAACTATATTCATTTATTTTGATTATGTATCTTTGCTTAATTATCCATCCTATCTCACCTGACAGTTTTAGCAAGGATTGAGGCTGGAGGGCGGCCTGTGTGGAATGTGTTCATTCCCATCCTATTTTTGGCACATGTGTGACACTTGATGGTCTCACAGCAAGGGAAAAGATGAAAAACATCTTACAGCCTCCTGAAAGAAGCTGTCTGAAATGATTTAACATAGGGCTAATAGCTCTGCACATGAATTGTACTGTTTAACCAGATTGACCTGGGCTTCTTCTGATCTTGACCTGAGACTTCTTTGATTTTTAGGCCTTTGGGGGACCAGGACTAATATACACTCTGAAGGGCTAGTTATGATTAGATGCAAGGTTAAGGGCCCCAAAATTGTCTTTATCTCCCACTATCTCTTAGCTGTCAATTGTCTTTTCATTTGAGTGACTCTTTAATGTTATTTAAAAATTTGCCTTGGATACTCATTGCATAAATCTTTCAGGCTAGCATCTTGCCTATGGGTGAGGAGAAAGCCTGGAAAAGCAATCTCCTTGTAATATTTACATTTCTTCAGTTGACTGTAAATATTGCAGCCAGATTCTGATTGACTGCCTTTTAAACTAGAGTGCCTTAAAGACAAAAGTGTTGGAAAATTTTTGTGTACTTACTGAAAGTGAGTATTTGTCTATTTGGGTTCTGTTGAAACTATGAAAATGCTTGTTTCTTTGAGTAAATTCTGTATAGTTACTGGCAGTAACAAGGTGGTTGGTTAAAGCCATAGGCTTTAAGTTCTTAAGGTTTACAACCCCTAATTGTGTATTTTGTTTTAAATTTAAATTGTTTTGTTTCTTGTCTTTTTTTTTCCCTTTTTTGCCTTTGAGTACTGACTTTTGAAAAACCAAAAATTGTGGTTTGTGATATTAAACAAATTACAGCTCAAAAAATTGTATAGAATAGAAGGTAACTTAATTTTAAGAGATATATCAGCTGATTCAAGATAATCTTGCCAGAATTAGTCTTTTTACTAAAATTTCATTTTCTTGACACTCAGTGATAGAATACCGTTTTCACATAACAAATGCACAAATTAGGCTGCCATGTCTTTAAGTTTTTTGTTTCTGGAAAAAAAAAATCCTGATATGCTCTTTTGTTGAAAAGAAATAATTGCTCTTATGAGTAGTGGCAAAAAGTTAGAAAAATATTCTAACTAGGAGATTTGTGTTCTAATTCTGGCTCCTCCACCATCTAGTTTTGTGACCTTTGGCAAATCCTTTCCTTTGGGGAGCCTTGATTTCCTCATCTGTAAGTCAAAAGAGTTGAAGTAGATCTTTTTGAATCTTCTTTTGGTTTTTAATTAAATTTTATTTTCAGATCTACATTTTCTTCCTACCACTTCCACATAGTCCCTGACAAAGCAAGAAAAACATATATATTACAAACATGTCTAGTCAAGCAAAACAATTTCCCACATTAGCCATGTCAAAAAAAATTCTGAATTCAGAATACCTCTTTTATCAGTGGACAGATGGTATTTTACCTTTCAAAATTGTGGTTGGTCATTTTATTGATCAGTTTCTAAACCTTTCACAACTGATTATCTTTGTAATATTGCTATTACTATATAAATTATTCTGGTTCTGCTCACTTCACTCTGCATCAGTTCATACAAGTTTTCCTGGGTTTCTCTGAAACCATTCCCTTCATCATTTCTCATAGCACAATAGTATTACATCTCATGTAATTTATTCATAACTAATTCAGCCATTCCCCAATTGATGGCCACCCCCTCTCCCCTAATTTCTAATTCATTACTACAAAAAAAAAAGGAGAAGAAGAAGAAAACTGCTATGAATATTTTTGGTACATGTGGGTCTTTTTCCTCTTTCTTTGGAGACATTAATGGAATTGCTGGGTTCAAAGAGTATTCACAGTTTAATACACAGTTTTAATTGCTTTCTAGAATGACTGGACTAGTTCTCAGCTCTACCAACAGTGCAATAATGTACCTGTTTTCTCATAACCCCTCCAGCAAATTTGTCATTTTCCTTTTTTGTCAACTTGACCAATCCTAGGTATGTGAGATGGAACCTTAGAATTGTTTTATCTTGCATTTTTCCAATTATTAGTGATTTAGAGCATTTTAGAGTTAGCGAAAACTTAGATTTCTTCCTCTGGAAACTGCCAGTTCATGTCCTTTGACTGTTTATCAATATAAATTTGAATCAGTTCTCTCTATTTCTATGATCCTTTCTGGCTCTGACATTATTCATGCTTAATAAGAATAATGATGATGATGATAACAATGGTAACATATAGCATTTTAAGGTTTACAAAGTACTTTCTTTATGATCCTATGAAGGATCCCTCATTTTACAAATGAGAACACTTAGTTTCAGGGCAGTGAAATGACTTCTCTGTTTTAAAATCCTTTGCTCTTTCCCTTATATCATGCTGCCTCCTTATTTTGTGTTCTGGATTTTTTTTTTTCTCTGTAATAATTGATGCTCCAAAGTTTCTTCCTGCTCTGACAATTTGTTTTATTAGTTTGTTATAAAATCCCTTCTAACTCAGTTTTTCTAAGCTTTGCCCTCATCCACCCATTTTGTCTCTGCTGCTAAAACTTATTTTTTCTAGATCAGATTCCAGCTTTGTCATTTGGTACTAATATTGTCACCTCTTCCCAGCAAAGTGTGGTTGTATATCCAGAAATTGTAATAACTGATCATTGTCATCCATGAGCTGCCTCATTAAACCTTTTAGTCACTTGAACAAAGCTAGTCTTAAGAAGCTACTTTATCCTCAACTCTAACCTCAATAATAGTGTTAAGTAATGAACACTACACTTTACTGCTATGGCTCAAGCTTTTATGGTGAACTCTAGAAAGCAGTGGCTGCAAATCTCCTGTAAAGATGTATTTAAGTTATGTATTCCTACCCCCAAGTGTCATGTTAATTGTTAATGAATGAAATAGCAGATGTAATTATACCGATGTGACTCTAGCTAGTGGGATTTTAGAGGCAAGTAACATTGTGTGTTAGATGTGTTGGCAGCACTTACTGGGTCCTGAATGTAATTCAGCTTCCTTTGTGAAATTTGTATCAATCAGGTTTGTCAAAAGGATCTCCCCCTTATCTTGCCATCTGAAATGTTTCTTAGGTTCTGACTTCAACATCTGTAGGTAACTATCAAATACATTGTATTACTCAGGAAGTTTGTCAGACTTAAAATTTGAAAAGTTTTTCTCATATTCTTGGTTTGAGTTTAGTGTTTTACTATGAGTTGTGAGAATCAGATATGATAAATTTAAGACAACTGGAAATATTTGGTTCTGTATAGGTGATAAATCACCCCCTCGCTCTCAGTATCCTCAGTCTTATTTATTTATTTAGTTTTATGAGGGAAGAAACAACACATTTATCCTCTTCTAGGTCAAGACAAGATGGGACATCTTGATTTAATATTCAAAAAAATATTGTGTTCTTCAGTAGCTTGTAGTAGTAAGCTCACATCTTGGTTAAGTTTTTAATGATTCCTTTTCCCATATCTGCTACGCTGATGACCCCTTATATTTCATTTCTGCCAGACAAGAACAAGATTGGCTCTCTGGAAGCCTTAGAAAAACAAAACCAGAGTCTGTTGGACTTCTAAGGCTTCATTTTTCTGAATTCTTATGGCTTCTCACGGGTCCCTTTCCATCTGTAATTGTCAAAGAGGAAAATGTGATGGAAGAAATCAGGACATTGTTTTGGAAAAGAGCAAGAACTGTATCTCCTATACTGCATTTGGATTCCATTTTGCATCTGTGTCTCTCTCATGTTCCAAACTCAGCCTTCTTATGTGTTTTGAGAAATAAATGTTTTCATCAGGTGCTGAGAAAGAACCTTCCAAGGATGTCTGGGGCTACAAAACCGTGTCATTGTTTTGTCTTCCAGTTCTGAGGTTCATTCATTTGGGAGCCTTATTCTCCAGGCACATCTGTTATAGTCTGAGTACCAGATTGTATTTAAGGAATGGTTCTTGACGTTGTTATATACACAGTGGATTGTGTGTGTAAACAATAGAATTAAAGTAAACTAAAAAAATGAAAATTCATGATTCTGGTCTTAGTTTCTTACTCCCTCACTTAAGGTACTTGTGAGCTGGTTGAACTACAGCTGATTTTTGTGAGCATTAACCTGCCCCTTCCTGTGTCATTCCTTTATTGAGAATGCAGTGGTAATCGTAAAGCACTTAGCACAGTGCCTGGCATTATGTAGGTAATTAATAAATGCTTGTTCCCTTCCCCCACCCCCTTAATCGCCCTAGCCAGGGTGAGAATTATGGTCTGATTTATTTTTAATCTTCAGATCAGGAAAACTAGAATGAAGTTCAATGCTTGAGCAATGCCCCTGAGGATGTTTCTAGCCAGCTTGGCTCATGAGTTGTGGTGTTCCTACGTTTTTGCCACACTAATCCTGGCCTCAAAACCTTACCCTATGGCTCTGGCCTTCTGATGCTGCCCCAGAGGCTATAACTGAGCCTAGTTGGACAAGAGTTGGAATTCCAGCAGATCTCTTGCTGTTCCAAAAGGGCAGGGTGGGAGAGACCTCAGAGGAGACACAATAGACCAATGATCACTGAGATTCCCTCCAATTCTGGGGTTTTCACATGGAAGCTTATTTGTTCTGTGGGGGTAGAGGGAAGAGAGAGAGGTAATAGGAGACAGGTTTCAGCTAAATAAAAGGAGGGACATCTTAATCTGTTGTTGAACAACTGAAATGGGTTGCTTGTGAGCTAGTGTGTTCCATGTTAGGAAGTATCTTGGCCAGGGTTTTCACAAATAATTCTTTGTTCTTTTCCAGCTCTGAATTTCTGAGATTAGTTAAATTATGGTTAGTATCAGCTTATTTGTCAGATTGCATTTTATGAGGTCTCTATGGGGCATTTGTAGACAACTCCATTCAGGACACATTTTTCATAAGCCTCAGAGGATCCCAGATTAGATTCTGTTAGCTCTGAAGAAGGAAAGCACCAGTGATATTCCTTGATTAAAGTCAAAGGTAATATCCATGATTTCTCAATGACTTCTAGTATATAAGTGGATACTTCATAGATTCTTGGGTATCACTGGTTGAGATCCAAGACAGTAGAATGGTGAAATGATAAAAGCTTGGCAATACTACGGGTAGAATTTGAGATCATCAATTCAGCCTCCTTATTTTAGCAATGAAGAATCAGGTTTAATCAGCATAAGTGACTTCCCTATGGTCAGACAGAATTATTCATTAATTGGAACCAAGCAGTAGAATGAAGAGGTAGTAGGGTGGGAATCAGGAGACCTTAGTCCTAATTCCAGCCCTGCAGCTGACCCTAACAGTGACACTGGGCAAGTTGCTTTTGCACTCTGAGGCTTAGCTTCTCTAAAAAATAAAAGGGTTGAACCTGATCTTGAAGACCCCTTCCAGTTCAAAATCTTACCATGCTCTGGGATTGAGGGCTGAGGGAGCATGTGTGGAATATCTGAGGGCACTATTTCACTTTCCCTCCTATCTGTGTCTGTCACTTTTGGGCTGATAGCACTCAGGTGTAGCCCAATCCTGGCTCTACAAAACAACAGATCCAGAGTTGGAAGGGACCTTAGAAAAATGATCTAATCTAATTCCTTCATTTTATAGTCAGGAAAACTGAGGTCTATAGCAAAGTGGCTTGTTCAGAGTCTCACATAAGGGAGATAAGGGTTATGACTATTTCCTCCTCCAACTCAAAACTCAATGTACTTTCCATTCTACTCTACTGAGCTCATTCCTGCATTTAGCAATGTGCCTGGCACATAGAAAGCACTTGGTTAATGCTTGCTGATTGAGCAAGAGACTGAGAATAGCCCATGGAAGAACCTCAGAGACTTTCCTTAAATACTTGCTATTAAAAAAAAAAAAAAAAAAAAAAGCATGTTGACAGTTTATGGAACCAAAGGCTACTTCTGTTTGAGGAAACTTATGTGACCTTATGTGGTCTGGAAACCTTCAGGATGGTCAGAGAGGCATGGGATGGAAAGTTCCTAATGTTGAGTGAAATGGCCACAGTTCAGTTGTTGTTACCCTCAGGGGATGCCCTGGCAAACTAAGGAGAGAAGAGATGCTTGCTTAATAGTGTCACTGCCCTGACCCTCAGTCCTGCCCAGCAGGCAGTTGTCCCTAGCCAAAGTTCTCCTCCTCCTCTTGAAGGAATGGATCTTGGTTGGGTTGCCATACTTGTTCAGGCAGTGTCACTGGTGACGATAAGGGTGAGCAATAGCTCCTTCCTAGATAACCACTAATTTCTGTCATCTCAGAAGCCTGTATCCGTAAGAGGGGCTTACAATATATGTCAAATGGAATTCAGACCCAGGTTCTCCAACTCAGAATCCTGTGTTGTCGGTTTTTTTTTTTAATTAGTCTTATTGCCTTTTGTTTTACATTGGAGTAATTTCTGGATGTCTTCCTTTCCCCATCCCAGGTGAATCATTCCTTATGCTGAAGAAGAAAAACAATTAAGCAAAACCAACCAGCACAATTACCATTGCTTGATCACATATGGAGCTTTCTATCTCCATAGTTCTTCACATCTCCCATGAAATCATATAGATTAATTTCTTATCTCTTCTCCAGGGTCAACATTGATTATCATAATTACTGACATCTACATTTTTCTTCAGTCTTCAGTTTTCTTTTAATGTTATTTTCACATACATACATATGCAGTTTGTCTGCTGATTTTCCTGGTCCTGCTCACTTTGGTCAGTATCAATTGTTACAAATCTTCCCTTTTTTCTTTGAATTCTTCAGATTTGTTGGTTTCTTGTTTGGGGTGTTTTGTTTTGTTTTGTTTTGAGGCAATCAGGGTTAAGTAGCTTTTCCAGGGTCACAAAACTAGTAAGTGTCTGAGGCCCAGATTGAACTCAAATCCTCCTGATTTCCAGGGCATGTCCTCTATCCACTACACCATCAGATACCCTATCTTGATTATTTTTTACAGAACACTATTCCAGCACATTTATATACCACAGTTTGTTTAGCCATTCCTCAGTTCATGGGTACCCACCTTGTTTAGAGATTTCTGCTCAGCACAAAAAAAAGAGGCTGCTGTGGATTTTGTAAACCTTTCCTTCACCTCCATGTGGGATATGCCCACTAGTAGGTTCTTTCTATTATTTCTTGTACTACTTACCCCTTTATAATGAGGAGGTTTTTTCAGCTTCTGAGGTAGGACTAAGCCACAATCCAAAATCAGAATTGCCAAAAGTTTGATAGTCTTTCTTGGGCTATCATTTGAATGGTGAGGCAGATTCTTTAATCTATAAAATGAAAAGACATAATTTTGTTTGTACAGGCAGTTGATTAAAGGGATGGGCCTGGCTGAAGCCCACCACCTGACCTTAAGTTAGGAGCTTAGTTTTACCTAGGAATCCTTTAAAAAGAAGACTCTCTGTTTTCTTTGTTGTTCCTAGTTGTTCTCTTAGCTAGATGTCTTACATTATCTGCAACTTCTCAGGCCCATTTCTTCATCTGTATTATGAGGGGCTTAGATGCCCCTTAAATGGTCTCCTGTGCCCTTCCAACTCTAAATCCTATGGTCTCTATTTGTGGAAAGGAGAGCCCCTGAGTGAAGGGCACTACCTACTTGTATTCATGATGCTGAGCAAGCCACTTCACCTAAGTCTCAGTTTTTGCATCTCTAAAATAGGGATAATAATCCTTGCACCACTTATCTCAAAAAGAGTGTGCTTAACAAGCTTTAAAGTTGCCATGGAAATGTAAGTTGTTCTAATATCCTCCCTTATATTGTAACTGGAAAGCTCTGCCAGAATAAGGTATGTGACCTACTTTGTAAGCTTGTGGAAACACTATGTAAATGTCAATGATTATTATTTTGCAAGACTTGGGGCAGCTTCTCTGAGTGTGGGGAAATACCTGCAGAAGGGTCTCTCTGCTGTCCTCTCAGACACATCCTGCCTGTTTCTGATGCTGCATCTAAGTGTTAGTATTAATACACATCCGAAGTAGACAAATTGGGAAGAAAGAAACTCTATTGTGTTTGTGGTGGCCTGCAAAGCCAACTTAAAGTAAGTCCCGTGTTGTGGAAGCAGCTTAGCTACTGAAAGGGAAGCTAGAGAGAAACAACTGTGCTACTTGACCTCAGGGCCACTGCTCTGAGGCAGGGCCTTATCCGTTCCCTCATTAACTTAGCAGAGGATGCAGTTTTTAGGCAGCTTTAGATTTCCAGGAGACAAGTGAGAGAGGGATGAGAGAACCTCTTCTGATTGGCATCTTGGTATCTGGGCAGAGGTTGGCTGGGACTTGCCTAGACAGGCAAACTCCTGCAGTCAGAGAGGAGTTCGATCTTCATGCAAGGAACACTTAACTGAGCATTTGTTATAAGATGCAAAGAATGGGAGTTAAGGAAGTATAGTGGAAAAAGCTCTGGTCTGGGATTCAGGAAACTTGAGTTGGAGGTCACAGTCTGGCACTTACTAGCTGTGTAATTTTGGGAAAATCACAGATCCCCCTCAGTGACTTCACTTAGTACCTTCATAAAGTGAAAAGAACAGGAGTTGTTCATCTTTTTTTGTGTGTGTGTACCATGGACTCTTAGCAGTCTGGTAAAGCTTATGATCCATTCTTAGAAAAATGTTTTAAAATACCTAAAATATATGGGATTGCAAAGGAAACAAAAGGTTAGTGGAGATTTCAGGGTACACAAACTTGGATGGTAAATTTCCAAGTTTATGCAACCCCAAAATATCTCCATATATTCAGTTTAAGAACCCCTGGTCTAAGTGATCTCTAGGGTCTTTTCTAGTTCCAAATTTGGTGATCTTATGATACATCATTATCTCTCTGAGCCTAGTTCTTCTTCTTTTAAATGGGAATGATAATATTTTCCCTCACTAGATGCTCATCACATGGACATCTTTTTGTAACATATTATATCTCATTGTGCTTGATTTCTTGGATGTTTCAAATTCCCTTATATGTCAGTCCTACAGCCAAGCTGTTCTCACACCTCTCTGGAAGAACATACCCTTCCTTTGCCTATATTCCCAATATATCTCAGAACACCAGGGGAAAAACACTCCATTGTTGCTTTTCAGAATCTCCCTCCCTTCTCTGCTGGCCAGATTAGACTTTCCTTGGTTTTTTGCCATCCCTTTCTCTCCTCTTCGGCTTTGATTACTCCTCATGACCAATTGTCCTTCTGCTAAGAACACATGACCTCAGTTTGTGGAAAGAGCTTTCTGTGTTTTTCTGAAGCAGCTAGATTTCTCTGTGTCTCCATGTCTTTGTATTTCTCTGTCTCTCAAAGAGAGGAATGTGTTCTCAGCTGCCCCAAAGCAGTCCTCCATGGCCCCTGACTCAGAAAATGGATGATTCTCCTCCTGACTTGTTATTTCTATTTGTAGCACCACCATTCTTGGCTTCTACATTCACAACCTTGGAGTTGTCCTCAATATCCCCCTATTTATCTCCTCTCGTGTCTAATCAGTTACCTAATATGAGAGAATCCCCCTCTGCAATAATCTTGCACATATCCTTTCCTCTTCACTCCCATCCTTGTACAGACATCCATTATCACCCACCTACATTATTTCAATATCCTCCTAAAGACTACTCCTAACTCCATACCTCCTATCAGTATTCTGTATTGCTGCCAGAATAATCTTTCTTATAAATAGAGATAGTCATATTTCTCCTCTAGAAGGATGTTCAAACATCTTCAGTGGTTCCCTATTGCATTCTTGGAAAAGTTCAAAATCTTTTGTCTGACAGTTAAGCTTCTATACAATGTGGTGCTACCTTAACTTTTCAGCTTTATTCTACATTATTCCCCTTCATTAACTCTTTGCTTCAATCAAACTAGTTTGCCCTCTGTCTCCCAAAAACATACTCACTAGGTTCATACTTTGTATCTTTGCTATCATTGTTCCCTGTGCTTGGAATATTTTCTTCCTGTTTGCCCATTGAATCTTGCCCATTTTTCAAAACTTCAGTTCAAATGCTAAATTCTTAATGAAATTTTCACTTCTTTATCTTTCTGGTTGATAATGATTTTCTTCCTTCACATTTCAAGTAGCCCTTTGTTCTGCCCATCTTTGATGTTCTTATGGTTTGATATTGTGCATTATGTTTATTAACTTTTAGGCTATAAACTCCTGACAGCAAGGACCAAAATTATTTAAATTCTTTAGGTTCCCCTCCAATATATGTCTGGACTGTTGAATGAAGGAATTAATGTTGAATGAATAATATCACAGGATTTAGAACTGAAAGGAGACTTTGAGAGATGCTCTAACCTAGTTCCATTTTACAGGTGAGAAAATTGAAGCCATGAGAATAAAACCATTTTTGCCATAGGAGTCCTATAGAGACTAAGTTCTGACTTTGAAGCCAGTCCTCTTTTCCTACATCATAATGCCAAAATAAATGATTTTGTCTTCTCTTTCTCATTGTGAAAGCTTACAATCTTTCCTTTTGATTCATGTCTTATATGCAATTCACCATTTGGTTCTTCCAAATAGGATCAAGCCACCTTTCCAACCCTTGGAACACTGACAGCCTGCCTCAGAGAGCCTTGTCATTTAGATAGCAAGACTGGTGCCAGAGTGACTAGGATTGGCTGAGGACCCACTGTCGCCACACAAAACTCTTCTTGGAGTTTTGAAATAATGAGTAATAGAAGCAATTTCCAGGTTGAACATTTGTAGGCCTGTTCCTGGGATCTGCCCCTTTCTCTTGGATGAGCCAAGTTCAGCCCTGGAGAAACGAAAGCCAGTTTTACTGAGACATACTTAGAAATGGAAAGCGCTTGCTCCTTCTAAATAGTTTATTTGGGGGCTTTTCAAAGATTTCTAAGTATGAGTAACAATAATATCTAGACTCCTTTTCAACATGCAAAAGGCACAAGGAAGTGAGACGTGATGGGGAGGAATGTGCAGTGCTATGTGAGACACATGTTAAAATATCTCCAGAGAGACATGATGTGGATGGTGTCTCCAGAAACACGATATGGAAATGTCTTCAAAGACACATATGAAACATGATGTGGGTGCTATATCTCCAGAGTGGCACCTACCCAGCAGAGGACATGAAATAAACTTTGTAGGAGAGAATGTCCCAGCAGGGTCAGAAGGTGGCTTTTAAGATGAGAGATGTCCTTTGGCAGAGGCTAGAGTTGACCATTGGGTCCTCTAAACAAGGGGTGGAGGAAGAGAAACAAGGAGGAATTGAGCCAACAGCAATGTGGTACTTTATGATCAACCTACCGCCAGGCACTGAGGACAGAACCAACCTTCTCAGAAATAAATAGTGGATAGAGAGCTAGAAAGGACCTTGGAGACCATTATGAATGAAAGACACACTTAAGGTTATGGAGAAACCATACCCAAAGGGATGGAGATAATGGATATTCTCGTGAAGCGTCCCCAAGAAAGAATTAAATAGACTGCAATAGCCTTAGCAAAATTGAGAGGATGTTTTCATGGTGGTGATCTCAAAAGCTGTGGAGGCCATGTCCAGCAACAGTTACCTTTAGAGACCTCCCCTATAGCCCATCTACATTGTTTTGAAGAAATAAGTCCATCAATTCTGAGGAAATAAAAATTTGTGGTCTCAGAGCATCTGGACCCACTTGGCATTCTGGCTGGGAACAGACCAATTCTCCATTGTATTTTCATTTGAAAATATCTGTTTGGGGGTGGGAGTGGGAGAAGGGGTTAAAAAAAGGGAAGGAAGAGACCGGCTTACCTCCATGCTCCCTGTTTCCCCTCCCCCAACTCAAGATCCCAGTGGATAAGGGTGCCCAGAACTCACACTCAGTGAGGTGAACCAGTTTCTGTAGTTCAGGCTTGAAAACTCAAATCAAAATCAAAGGCATTCCTTGTTGCATTGTTTGGGTTATTTTTCTCTTTTCTCCAGGTTTAATAGCTTCCTTGACTCGTTGGTGACTTCTACTTCTAGACAATGGAATGTTTGCACATTGACAATATACTCAGTTTGGGGTAAGGATGGGGGTAGGGAGAACTGTTTCAAGTTTTCGTGGGACAGTTGAAGAGAGCTCATCGTGAATCACACAGCACAGAGACATAACAATCAAACACCAAGCACAGCCCAGCTCTAGATGTATTTTTTCTTGAGGTACCAGTAAGCAAAGTATCCCATCCCTCCCAAGGAGCCCATAAGGAAGGATGCTCCAAAGAAGGATGGTGGTTTCCGCTTAACCAGCCGGAATGCATTGGGGATGACAGCAGAAAGTAGTGTGGTATGTATGTCCCCGAGGACTTTCCGGAAGGCAAAGCGTCTCTGGACCCTCTCAAAGAATGACTGCAGATTGGGCCGGCTACCATCTTCCCAGTATTTTTTTGACAGTCCCAAGAATTTTAGGCGGTGTAAAGTGGCCCCCAGGAGGACATCAGCGAGTGTGAAGACACAGCCACAAAGCCACAGCTCACATTTCTGTCCTGTGGAGTAGAGGGAGCAAAATAGGGTTAAAAAAAAAATCAAATTCATACTTCCCTAGACACAAGAACAGTCTCTTTTATGGTTCTCCCAGAGTCTCAGTTTCAACACTTGACTGCTTCTTTTGATTCCTAGAGCATTCTTTACGTATCACACTCCTTGCTTAAGAGTCCTTCAGTGGTTTCCCATTTTCAACTCCAAACCCCTTAGTCTGGCATTCCAAATACCTGACAGCCTGCCCAGACATTGACATCTATTACTTTCCTGTAGATCTCCATCTTGTCAGCCAAGCTAATCTTCTCTTCGCTTCTCTAAGGATTTGCTTTAACTATGGTCTCTTTTCACTCGTCTAATCCTCCTTAACTATTTATTCAATTTATAATTCTTTTTCATTTTATAATTCTTACAGAAAACTTTCCCTGATTCATCCTCGTATTATCACTTTGTCCTTTAAATCCCTAGGACTGAAAATATGATGTGATGTAGAGAGTGGAGGAATCAGGACCTCTGGACTTGGATCTCAGCTCCTACACTGCTCACCTCTGTGATCTTGGAGAAACCCTTGTAACTTCTTTTGTGACCTCAATTTCTCATCTGTAAAACAAGACATTTGGCCCTACTGCCATCTAGACCACTTATTTGGTACTAATAGTAAAAGACTGATAATAATAGTAACTATAATAATAGCTAATATATATATGTGTATATATGTATGCATATATATATATATATAGGCTCTACTTTATGGGCAGGCTATCATCACTGCTCAGACAATTATAATAACTTTTAATTAGATGAATATGCATATGTAAGGGGAGTATGCTCGATTTTTTATTTGTTATTATTTATACTGATGGGGTATATGATCAGAAACATTTTGGAGACTACTGAGTTAAATGATCTCTAAAGACATTGTAACACCAACATTCTAATGAGTTTCCTTGGGCTAGCTGTTGATACATGCATTTATTCAATAAATATTTATCAAATACCTCATGTATGCAGAGTATTATGTTGTGTATTGGGCAAAAAACAATTTAGATAAGACAAAATTCCTTAGAATCTCATAGGGTATAACTGTAACATACAATAATACATAAGTGCCTTACACACTTTGTGGGGTCTGGGGGAAGTCATTATGAGAGTATGTATTTGACTGCAAAAGGAAGGTTGGGTAGAAATTTTGTGCTTGAAAAAAATGAGGGAGAGTTTTGCAGGCCCAGTGAAAGTGTGAGCAAAAGCACAGAGGGCCTATGGTATGTTCAGGAGACAGAGAGTGGAATAAGTGGAAGACATGTAATAAGAATGAAAAATTAGAAGCTTGAACAATAGGCAGAGATCTTTGAATATCACTTAGGAGGCAATAGAGAACCACCGAAAATTATTGACCAGAGGAGTGACATGACCACCAGGTAAGAGAAAGTTTATTATTGCAGTTGATTGGAGAGAAGAGACATTAGAAGTAGGAACACCTGTTTGGAGGCAGTCATAGTAGTCCATTAGTATATTATACTGTGGTGGTATAGTAGTCCAGGAAGGTGATACTCTGAATATATTTTAGGGTGTTGGCAGAGAGAATTGGGAGGAGGAGATGGGCGCAGAATTTTTTTTTTGAAGAGGTAGGATTTATAGACTTTGGTAAATGGCCAGCAAGTGAATAGTGATACCAAAATAAGGTAGTGAAGTGAGGAGAAGTAGGGTTAGGGAAAACAAATTCCGTTTTAGGTATCTTGAGTATGAATCATTGGTACAATATCCAGGTGAACCTGTGTCTATAAGCAGCTTGGAGATAATGGATCTGGAGATCAGAAGAAGGCAAGGACTATAGATAGATATTTAGAAATCATCTGAAAAGAGATGGTACTTGAAGCCTCAAGGGCATTAGATTACAAGAGAGGGAATGCAGGGAGAAAAAAAGAAGGCCAAGGACAGACTCTAGGTAACATCTAAATTAAGGGGTTGAACAAAAGATAAAGAACCAGTGAATGGGACAGAAAAGGAACGGATGGAGTCAGAAGGAACATCAAGGCAATGTTTGGTCCTGCTAGGTAAATGCCCCAAGGAGATGTAAGACAGAAAGAGGTCTCAGATATACCAAATTATCCAAAACAACACTTTTGTGTTATAAAAACTGGAAACAAAAGTGTATTTCCATTGATTGTGGCAATTTCCATTGATTAAGGCAATTAATGTGATAGGAGAAATCATTGAGGGGAGGTCTAAGGATCATAGATTCACAGATCTAAAGCTGAAAGTAACCTAATAGTATATCTAATCCAACCCTCTTATTTTACAAATGAAGAAACTGAGGCCCTGAAAGACCAATCAATAAATAAACATTTATTAAGCACCTACTGTGTGCCAGGCACTGTGCTAAGTGCTAAGAATATAAAAAGAGGCAAAAGATAATCCTATCTTCAAGGAACTCACAACCATTGGGGGAGACCACAAACATACATGTGTAAACAAGAATCCTGTATACAGGATAAATAGGAAATATTTAAGAGAGAGAAGTTACTATAATTAAGGGAGTTTGAAGAAGGTTTATAGAAGGTAGGATTTTAATTGGGACTTAAAGTAATTCAAGGAAGCCAGTAGGTGAAGATGAAGAGGGAAAGCATTCTAGGGACAGGGGATAGCCAGAAAAAATTCCCAGAGCCAAGAGATGGAGTCTCTTGTTTGTGGAGCAGTACAGAAGCCAGCATCACTGGATCAAAGAATATGCGTTGGGGAGTAAAGTATAAGAAGACTGGAACGATCTGAGGGGGCTGGGTTATGAAGGACTTTGAATGTCAAATAGGATTTTATATTTGATCCTGGACATGAAAGGAAGTCACTGGAGTTTGTTGAATAAGTGTGTAACATGATTGGACAAACATTTTAGTAAAATCACTTAAGTGTCTGAATGGAGAATGGATTGGAGTGGGGAGAGACTTGGGGCAAGCACTCCCATCAGCAGGCTATTGCAGTAGTTCAGGCTTGAAGTGAAGGCTGTACCAGAGTGTTAGCAAGGTTAGAAAGAAGAAACAGATTTGAGAGATATTACACTTTGGACAGTCCATGAAATTAGATGGGATATGGGGTTGAGTGACAGTGAGAAGTCAAGGATAATACATAAGTTTCCATCTTGAAAGACTGTGAAGGTGATGTTACCCTAGACAGTAATAGGGAAGGTAAGAATGAGGGAAAGGGTTTATGGAAAGGAAAATGAATTTGGTTTTGGACATGTTGACTCCAAAATGTCTAGTAGACATACAGTTTGAGATGAAGTGATTTGTTTATGGTCACACAAGTTGTGCCAGAGATAAAATCTGAACCCAATTCCTTTGATTCTAGAGCTAGTGCTTTTTTCTTTATATTTAGTAATATGTCAAGGGTTCGTGGAGGAGATAAGAATTAAGTTTGAGCTTAAAGAATAGGCATACTTTGGAAAGGAGGGAGGAAAATATTTTAGGTTGGGAGACATCATAATCCCAGGCATGGAGATGGGAATAAATCCAGTGTATGTGAAGAACACTGAAGATAAAAAGCTTTTTTGTTGAAGGGGAGGGCTGATTCAGTGTGGAGCCAGATTTCAGAGGACCATGAATGCCAGCCGTGACATTCCATGTTCTAATATCCCTGCCAGGTCTGATATTTTAATTCTATATTTAGAATACAAGTCTGTATTCTAAGGACTTTCCTATCTCTAATACTCTTTATTCTAGGTTCTATTGTGTCTCCCAGGTTTGACATGTTATAAGAGCCCTTTCAAACTTTAATATCTTTAGAGATCTAAAATGCCATCTTCTATGTTCTAAGATCTCTTTTGGCTAAGTAGAAAAATTCAGACTTGTGGTAGGAATGGGTGAGTCTTTATAGGGTGTTGATCAGGGGGGTGGAATATGAAATATTGTCTTAGAAAGATTTGGAAGACTATGCAGGATAGATGGAGAAATAGATGAAGAGAGAGTAGCAGGAGATCAAAGCTTTGAGAACCTTAGTGGAAAGGACAGTATATTTTGAAGAACACATGCATATAGGCCTGAGCTAAAGGGAGCTCTAAACCCGTTTTCTATGGGTTTAAGAAATCAGTGCTGTTTCTTTTCTATTTCACCATCCCAACCCCATTTTCACATATTCTGCACCTACCCTCATATTCCAGCTTCCTCTTCTCCAGCTCAGCTTCAATTTGGTCCAGCACCATGGCTAGTTCCCCTAGGATTTTCTTCAGGTAGTTGACATTGTCATGTTCCAAGATCTTGGCCTGAGGAGAACCAGAACTATGATGAGAGAGGTGAACTAGGGAGGCCCAAGGGACTGAGTTTTCCCATTCCCTCTATATTCCCAAAGCCCATTCCACCTGTCCTCATCTGGATTTGACAGAATGGGGACAGTAGGAGCTAAAAAAGTAGTATATGATAGTAGAAAGAGACTTGGATTGAAAGTCAAAAAACCTGAATTTCAGGTTTACTGCTTCTTACTAGTTATATAGCCTTGGATAAATCTTGCTCACTTTGGCCTCAGTTTTCCATCTGAAAAATGAGAGAGTTGGATTAAATAATCTCTAAATCTGTGATCAAGTGGACAGAGCAGTAGGATTAGAGTCAGGAAGACACAATGAGTTCATTCAAATCCAACTTCAAACACTTTCTAGCTGTGTGATTGTGGGCAAGTTCCTTAATCTCTGAATGCCTCAGTTTCCTTATCTGTAAAATGAGAATAATAGTAACATCTACCTCCCAGGGACATTGTGAGGATTAAATGAAGCATTGTAAAATATTTTGAAAACACCATATAAATGCTAGCTGTTGGGATTATTATGTGTTGCCCATAGGATCATATATTTAGAACTAGGAGGAACCTTAGAAGTCATAAATTCCCCTTATTTGACAGATAAATCATTGCTTACAATCACACAACTAGCAAGTGTCTGAAGTGAGATTTCTAATTCTAAATCCAGTGAAATACTAACTTCACTGTGCAGTTCACCCTCCCTTCAATCCCTAAAGAATCCATGATTTTGCAGTTGTTCCCTCCACAGACCCCAGCCATGCTATAGGAAACAATTTCATGAAATGTTGTGACCAAAAGCATTCATCTGGTGGCCAGTCTTCTGCTCATGAGCCTCTCTGCATTATTTATCCCTTGGGTGACAAACATAAAGTCCATCAGTTACTCATATATAAAGCTTTTCCACATTGGGAGGACCTGCCTGTCTTTGCACATCTCTACCATAAGCTTCAAGAACTCAAGATCACCTCCACACTATTGTGAGTCATCTAAGAACAACTACAATTACAACGCTAGCTAGCACTTTACGCCTTCAAAGCATTCTATAAATGTTATCTTTTTATCCTCACCAGTAACCTTGGAAGGTAAGTGCTGTTATCTCCATTTTACAGGTGACTCAGGCAGAGGTAAAGTGTCCAGCCTAGGATCACACAGTTAATCATCTGGAGCTGAATTTGAACTCAGGTCTCCCTGACTCTAGGTCTAAAACTCTGTGCATTGTACCACCTGGCTGCCTTTAATAAATCCTGATGAAGATCTTAAGGAAGGTTTACCCCCCGTACTTCCATGCTTTGATGATGAGACATCTTCTGATATTTCATTACCTTTACATTCAGGTGGCTCATTCCCTTCACAATCAAAAACTTCTAGAATGTTATGACTAAAAGTGATCTTAGAACCTAGAATATCAAAGCTAGAAGAGACTTTAGAACATAGAATATTAGAACTGGAAGCCCAGAAGTCACTTGGTAGAATCCCCCACCTTTACTAAAGAGAAAACAGATCTGGATGAAAGAAATCACTTGCCTAAGGTCACACAATCTTTTACTCCAAGAAGTAACATGTCTGCAAATTATCCTGACTCCCCCTTCCCAACAATATATCCAGGAGCTTCATTTGGAGGGCCTTGGATTCATAGGAATCACTGATAATTTTCCAGAAGTTGAGTCCACTCATTGCAGGATCTTCCTGACCCAGTATTTCTTTCCCTCCAAGAACACAGTAGAATCATTGTGAATGTGTGTGCCCATTCATATTTGTGCACACATGAGTGCTGGGATAGGGGGCACTTCAAGCAACTCACCATGAGTTTCTTCTGTTTGGAAAGGTAGGGTTCTGAGAGCTGAGGCTCCTCTTCATGGTCCAGTTTCATTAGGTCAGTGCTGGCATTCGCCAAGTGTCCTAAGAAAAGAAGGCAAAGCAGATTCTGTCCCCTCACTCCCTGCAGTATCACCCATGCAGATCATACTAATTACCCACATTTTTTTTAGGAATCATTTTAAGGCTTAAAAAGAAATTATGCTACATTATCTCTATGAAGCAGATAGCACAGGTATGAGTGTTTCCATTTTATAGAAGAGGAAATGGAGGTACACTGAAAGAGAACATGATATAAGTGAAAGAACTGGGGACATTTAGCCTGGAGAAGACTCAGAAGGAACATGACTGCTGTCTTCCAGTGTTTGAAGGTCTGATATGGAAGACCTAAAGGGCAGACACAGAGGGAAGTAACCAAGAGACAGGTTTGGGGCTTTAAAAGTTGAGAGCTGTCTGGAATACTAATGGCTGCCTTAGGAAGCAGGGCTTCCCAACTCTGGAGGACTCGAAGCAGAGGCTGAATGATTTCATGTTGGGGATGTGGTGGAGGGATTCTTGCCCAAATATTGCTTAGACTAGATGACCTCCAATGACACTTCTAGCTCAGAGATTTGTGACATCATGACTCATCCAAGCTCACAAAGGTATTTAATGTAGATATAAGGAAAGCAGTTCCATGGCTGGGTCCCAGATCTATTATTTGGATGATTTCCTTATTTTTTTTGCTACCTGGATGGTAACCCAGCCATGCTGTAGGAAACGGCTTCATGAGATGTTGTGGCCAAAAGCATTCACCTCGTGGCCAGTCTTTTTCTCATGAGCATCTCTGCACTATGTAGCCCTTGGGTGATAGACACAATGGCTGTTACTTGCCCTTATGTAAAGCTTTTTCCATGTTGGGAGGACCCGCCTGTCTTTGTACATCTCTGCCGTGGCCTTCAACTCAAGATCCCCTTCACACCTCACTGGAAGTACAGCAATATTAGCTAATAATTTTATAGCACTTACTATGTGCGAGGGGTGGTGCTACGTGCTTCATAATTATTTCCTCATTTATTTTTCACAACAAACCTGGAAGGCAGGGGCTATTATTGTCTCCTTATCACATGTGAAGAACTCAGACAAATAGTTAAGTGGCTTGGCCAGTCACACAGCTGGTAAGTATCTGAGACCAAACTTGATCTCAGATTCTCCTGCCTCCAGCCTTGGTGCTCTATCTGCTGCACTTCCCAGCTGCCCACTATGCCTATATAGAAGGCAGCTGCCTACCTCCCTGCTCCTCCTAGGTTGCTCTGCTTGACTGCCTGGGCAATAGGATACAGTGAGAACTATATTGGATGACTTGGGTTGGGGAACCTAACTTTACATCCTGGAACCCAGCAAGTCCCTGGACCTCTGATCCAAAGTTTCCTTGATGTTCTCTATGATGTGAATACTTCCTTTACTAATAGAGAATGCAGCTGATGTAAAATCCTATATAAATATGAGTTATAATAGCTAACAGGAGTAATAATTATAATAAAAACAAAACAAAATCCCTTCAGATCCCAAAATCCATTGGAGATTCCATAGAATTTCATAATTAAAAGAAGAAATAATGGAAAGCAGACTTAGATCTGATCTTGTTCCCCACCCTTGCTCTCATATACAGACATTCACTAATTTCTTTCTACTTCTTCTAATCCAGAGAAGAACCCACTGAAACCTATTACTCCAACTTCTCAGTCACTAGACACTACAGATCATTAGAGGGGAAAGAAAGGTGGAAGATTTTAGAATCAAAGAGACCTAAGAGATCAATTAGTCCAACTCCCTTAATTTACTGATGGAGACCTAGTGTGGGCAAGTGACTTCCTTAAGATTATTCAGGCAGGAAGTGCCAGACTTGCATTTGTCCTCAGGTCCTCTGACTCAACTCCTTGGATCTTGAAATGTCTTCCTGAATGCTGCTCTCTGATGAGAGGCAGACTTCAGGTGAAATGATTAAGTCAAATGATATTTTAAGCATTATTTCTTTACACCTCATTCCCATTTAGCTTGCAGTGGTTCATTTTATTCTGCCTCTCTGCTGGTTTTGCCCCTCATTCTTTTCTCATATTAGCCAAAAGAACTCTTTTTCTCTGCTTTTCTCTGTCTCTCCTTACTCCCCCCCCTTTCTCTCCTTCCCTTCCTCACTCAACCTCTCCTTCTTCATCCAACAGGACCAGAGTAGGCAAAACCGGAAGAAAGATTGCTGAGACTGAGAAAGAAGAGTAGGAAAAAGCTGGAGTCAGCATCATGAAGGGAGAGCAATTCTGGGGGAGGGAGATTAATGGAGACAGGTAGTTACAGAGCCAGAAGGTATTTAGAGATCATCTAGTCTGATTCTCTTGTTCCTCCTTTTACATATAAAGAGGTTAGTGACCTGTTGAGGGTAATAGCAGTGGTGAGTAGCTAGTATTCAAGCCCAGATTCTCCAGATCTAGTTCTCCAGCGTGTTACAATGTGTTCCCAGTCCAGGGTGGAGTAGGAAGGAGTGGTGAGCATTTAAGACTCTGAAGAATATAAATTTGAGCACTCTTAAGGTGTATTTGTAGGCAGCACTAACAGGAAGAGGAAATTTAGGGAGGAGGAGCTTTCTATGGGAATCCTTCAAATTAGAGCCCTAGACAACGAAGTTCAGGCATCTCAGGATCCCAAAGTCTGGGCGGTCCCTTGGGGGAGAGGCTGTGGGTCCCGGGGTCTGAGGAATGCCAGGCTTCCCTTGCTTTCTGAGCTTGGACTCACTGCAGGCTCTAGGGAACACTTCCCCAGCTCCTGCTGCCTGGCTATATTAAGCTTCATCAATGTTTCATGAATGTTTGAAGGTCAAGAGCAATATTTTCTCTTCACTTAGTCACTAGAGGTAGACACTGGCCCCCTCTCAGGGCTACTCAGCACAGGTCTGGCAGGAGAGGGAAAAGAGGAGGAAGGCTCCCTTTAGGCTTGTCCAGTGATTGATTAGTGGTATCAAACTCCATCATGTGCCTGGCCCTGTGGGTCTCAAGGTGACTGATCAGCTTCCATGACCAAGGTGACCTGCCCTCCTTCTCAGAACCGGCTGCAAGGGGTGGAGGTGGGGTGGGCTGGGGATATGTCTTCTCTTGACTTCATTTGTTCCACCTGGCTCTCCACAATTGGCCTTGGTAAAAGCAGCAGCAGTTTCGATGGGGGAGAGGAAGGGAAGAAGGAAATGGGAATACAACTAATGACTGGCGACAACACAGAGAGTCTGACATTGGTCTGAGAAAGACACAGAGTCTGAAATTGGGGAAAATAGGACAGAGAGCAGAGAGATTTTTTAAAAGTACAATACAGAAAGGGAAAGAGGGAGAGAGGGTCAGAGATAGAGAGGAGAAGAAATTGAGAGGTTGAAAAATGAAAGAGTAAAGAGAAATGGAGCAAAATATGTCAACAGAGAAGAGGGGAATCAGAGAACGTGAGGTGTATAGGAAGGAAAAAGAAACAACCAGATGGGAAGAATTTATGCTCAAACCACTGGCTCCTCCTGCTGGGCTAGGTTTGCCTGGGCTGGCCACTTACTGCGAATCTCGGCCGTGGCATATTTAGGGATCATGGAGTCAGTGGTGAGCTCAGGGTGAAGGATGCAGCCGTGGGTGTAGGCATCCATAGGGAGGGAATCCAGCAGCTCACGGTACTGCAGTACTCGGGCATGAAGCAGGCTGCCAGCCTCAGGTATCAACTGGGCCACATGTTCTGGGATGGGGAAAGATAAAAGAGGTAGGATTGGGTATGGTTCACAAAGATGGAGATTTCAGAATCCCCCTCCAATCCTGGATCAGAGGAGTGAGTATTACAGACCCAGTGTGCATGATTCTCAGAACTGGGTCTAGATTTTTCTTCCCTTCTACAAAACCCACTCCCTCTGAAATACAATCACTTGGGAGAGAGCTGGACTCTTCAGGAGTCCCCGTTAGTACCACCATTCCTCAGATCAGAGTGGGAAAAGGACTTTTAGCAACATTTAGACCAACCCCTTCATTTTACAAGTGAGACCCAGAGCAGGGAACTAGGTTGTTCATGGGCACAGAAAATCATAGCAGATCTGGGACTTCTAAATTCCAGGCTAGAGCATCTCCCATCACATAGACAACTTTGCTTGTGAGTCTCTTACCCAGGTGCTTTTGAGTAGTCTTTGTGCCAGAGACGATCAAAGGAGCTTCTCTCTGACATGCTCTTAGATTTCAAGGGAGTCATAGCATTTAGAGCTAAAGAGGTCAGAAAGCTAGAAAAAAATCTTCTGGTTCAGGGGCTCCTGACCTTTTTTTATACCTTAAGCCTCATGGGCAGTCTGGTGAAGCCTAAGTACTCCTCAAAATAATGTTTTTAAACATACAAAATAAAATACACAGAATTACAAAGGAATATTGAAATACAGTTATTAAAATATGTATATTTTAAAATGAAGTTCACTGACCCCACATTAAGAATTCTAATCCAACCCTTGCATTTTACCCAACGCAGAAACTGAGACCCAGAGGAGAAAAATGACTTTTTTCATAGGTACAGAGATAGTAAGTGGCAGAGAGTCTGGTGTTACCCATATTCCTATGTCTGTCCCCAGCCTGCAGGGCTTTTCCCACTGTGAACAGGTAACCATACCTCCAGTGAAAGTGCGTTCCACGTAGTCAATGATTTGGTCATAATCGCTGATGATGTTGTCTCGGTGAATGATGACGGGTACTTCTTCGCCCAGATTCAGGCGCATGAACCATGGTTCCTTGGGCTCACTCAGAGGCAGGCTGACATCTCGCTCATCACAGGGTAGCCCCTTCTCTGCAATCACCAGCCGTACCTGGGTGGGGGTTGGGGTGGAGGGGCTCAGAGGGGACAGGGGCATGGGAAGAGCCCGGACACACACAGGGGGGAATTCTGTTCAAGGGAGATGGGGGGCATGTGGGGAGGGAGATAACACACAATAGGGTATAATACTGGTTTGGGGGATGCCAGCTGGGAATAATCTGGCAGGGACTAGGTCCCTAAGCACTCTGCTCATCCTCCTGAGAGTGGACCCACTCAGCTACAAGGAGGGGGTCTCCACCATGTTCTTCTATCTCAGAACAATAGAACATGAGATCTGGAAAAGAATTTAGAGATCATCTAATTCATCCCTCTTATTTTACAGAGGAGGAAACAAAGACTGAAGAGGCTAAGTCCAAGGCTGACTACTCATTAATCAGAGCCTGAATTCTTCCTATTTCATGCCAGGTGGGAGGAGGCTCGTTCTGTCTATAAGCCTGAATGTAAATGTCTGCCAGTGGCTGCACTGTAGGGCAGAGTGTGAACTGTGTGTGGGTGGAGATCTGCTTTTCTCTAGGCAGACTGTTTCTTTGTGCTTCCACATGCACTTGGATACCTGCATGAGACACGCAGTGCACACTTTAAAGCACGACATAAGCACAAGCTAAGTATGATGCACATCTATGACTTTGTGTGGGTCTGTGAATAAAGAAGCCCAAAGAGTATAAAATAGCCTTGCTCATTCTTTTCACTATTCGCTTGGGGCATGATGGTGAGGGCTGAGAAAGTTGGAGAAAAGCTTTTCTGAGTTCTTTCCTGGAATGTTATTCAGTCTTTTCCAATTTGACCCAATTTGTGTCTTCTCTTCTTCCCTAGTAGTCCCAATACTATTGAATAGGAAAGCAGCACTTGGTATCCCCTTTAGAGGGTCACAGAATTAGATTTATACTACATAGAAGGAGGAAACCCAAGCAATACAACACACATAGAGCAGATACCATAATTGGAAGAGATGGAAATGGCCTAAACCAGGGGTCAGGAATCCTGGATTCCATTCCTGGATATATCTCATTGACTCACTGTAGGACTCTAGGCTATCTCCTCACTTTCCCCAGGGCTTAAGCTTCTCTTTCTGTGAAATGGTGTGGTTGGACTGGAATCTGACATTCTGTACTTTATAATTTTTATAGTAAAAGAGCCCGATGTTTGTACAGCATGTTACATCAATCATTCTACATCAATGACTTACTCTGTCTCAGAGAAGTAATTTCTTCATCACAAAAATGAGAGCGTTAGGCTAGATAATATCTAACTTCCCTTTTAACTCTAAAATCCTTTGCTTGACACATTAGATTTTTGGAAGTAAGGGAAGTTGGGGGAGGAGGGAGAAGAAGGAGCTACTGGTGTTTTATTTAGAGAGAATGACTTAGGGTAAATGTTGTTATAGGTGTGAGATTTCAGAAAGCTACCAAGGAGAATTACTTTTTTTGAATCAAGCTGTGGGTCAAAGCAGCTGGAAAGTCTAGCTGGGGGTGGGGAAAAGTCTTTAGATTCATCTGCTTAGCTTTGCCATCTTTGTTGTATGGGGATAGGACCAGCCTTAAATAGAAATTAGAAGGGCTTCTTTCAGGGATCTCTATCCCTAGATACCATCCCTATTGAAGTGGAAAGAGCAGTGGACTCTGATTTAGAAGACCTAGGTTATAGGACCAGCTCTGCCATTTACTACCTACATGACCTTGGACAAGCCTCTTCTTTGGGGGCTTCAGTTTCCCCCATTGTAAAATGAAGAGGATTGAACAAGATTATGGTTAAAGTCTCTGTCAGCTCTAAATTCCTCCATAACTTGGTTCCTTCTATCTCTCCAATCTTCTTACTCCTTATACCCCCAACCCAATCCCACATACTCTACTCTCCAGTGACATCGGTCTCCTTGAGTTCTTTGTACTAGATGCTCCAGATATTTTCTCTTGATTCCCATTTCTCAAATCCAGGAAGTTTCTTTTACTGTCTTTATTGCCTAAAGCATCCTCTTTTTTCCCCTTAACTTCCTTGGCTTCATTCAGGTCACAGCTAAAATCCCATCTTCTCCTTATCCTCTGTGGATTATCTCCAGTATATCTTGTCTATATCTTGTTTATTCATGTTTTCATGTTATTCACTCCCCCCCCAATTAGACCATTAACTCCTTGAGCTCAAGATCTGTAAATTACCATGTTTTGTATCCTCAGCATCTCAAAAGGTATCTGTGCATAACAGGTATTTAACTGATGCTTATTTACAGACTGCTCTGAGTTCTAAAAAATACACCTGGCTCTTAAGCAACTCAACAAGCATTTATTAAGAACTTACTGTGTTTAAGGCCTTTAGGATACAAATAATTCCATCTCACATTTTGTGTTTTATATTCTGAGGTTTTTTCCAGTTAAAATATTCTATAATTTCATGGCCAGCATTCTAGATAGTCTCCACTATTAGTGACTCATTCCTTTGGCTAAAGCATCACTCTCTCCAGGATCCTCTGGCAAGCTGCAAATTCTTCCTACCCTTACCCCAGGGAGAGAATATTCACTTGCTGACTGTTTAGAGTGACTGTGTATTTTATATTCTTTTTTGCTTTAGAAAAGTTCACCTGAAAGCACTGTGGTGGGTATCCAAAATGATAATGTATCACACATCTGTAGCAAGGATTAGTATGTACCTCAGTGTAGTATTCTTATGGGCTTTGAAGACAGCCTAGCCTTCCAGAGGCCCCATTTAAAGTGAAAAAACTATTGGTGAATAGTTAGAAAGACTTCAAACTATTATTAACTTTATGCACTGATAGTATTAGAATAATTAGATTTTAGAGTTTGAAAAGTCTTTAGAAAACATGTAGTCAAACCTCCTTATTTTTTACAAATTAGGAAATTGAGGCCCAGAGAGGCCCATTGATTTATTCAAGGTCAATAGTTACTAGAGGTATAGCTAGGATTTAAATTTACAGGATTTACATGCTGTACCTCAGCTGCCTCCTCACATTTATGATGCTTTTAAACAATGACTGTTCTGAAATGAGATAATCCAGGCACTGAAAAGGCAAGGGGAAAGGGAACTCCTTGCTAGGAGCCCTAATCACTGAATACTTTATAGCTGAGGGTAAGGGCTAGGGCTAACCTAAGGGCTGGTCATTCAGGAGTTTGATTAAAATTGGAAAATATCTGTAGGGACACAGAGAAAGCAAGAGGCTCTTTAGGGGATTGGAGTCTATAGGAATGACACTTGTTAGAGTTCACCATTTCCCACTTTCAAAGTCAGTGTTAACGCGTCAGCTTTTCTCAGCTAAGCCTGGACAGTGTCCCTGTCCATGGTGCTGAATGTAAGTATTTCAAACCACCCCCCACCCCACCCTGCCCCCTCTCCTCTTCTACTTTTCTTCCTACCACTGCCCGGGCTTGACTCCCAGACAACAACTTATTGTTTTGTTGTTCTGTCTTTTCAGTCAGGTCCGACTCTTGGTGACCCCACTGGGGGTTTTCTTGGCAAAGATCCAGAGGGAGGATTTCAAGACCTGCTTTCACTTCCTAGAATCATATTGAGTTACAGCTTCTCCCCATCCCAGTCCCAACTCTTAGAGAAACATCTACTAAAAATAACAGGGAGAAGGAATAATATATGATGTAAAGAGCAGCATTCTAGAGTCAAGAGATCTGGGTTCTAGTTCTGACTCTACCACTAACCTACTATATGACCTTGGGTAAGTTAATTCCCTTCCTCTATAATATATATATGTGTGTGTGTGTGTGTGTGTGTGTGAGAGAGAGAGAGAGAGAGAGAGAGAGAGAGAGAGAGAGAGAGAGAGAGAGAGAGAGAGAGAAAGGGAAAGGGAGAGGGAAGGAGGGAGAGAGAGAGAGAAGGAGGGAAAGAAAGAGAGAAAGAGAGAGGAAGGGAGAGAGAGGGAGGGAGGGAAGGAGAGGGAGAAAGAGAAAGGGGGGGAAGGAAGAGAAAGGGAGAGGGAGGGAAAGAATAGAGGGATGGAAAAAGAAGAAGGGAGGGAGAAAGGGAAGGAGAAAAGGAGGGAAGGAAAAGGGGGAGGGAGGTAGGTGGTGGTGGGAGTTGGATTTCTAAGATCCTTAATAGCTATGCAATTGTATACTCTCTCTTCTTCTCTCTTCCAGGACTGAAAGATGGCTGTGGTGGTAATAATTAAATTTCTTTTTCCTTTGTCTCTCTGACCATTCCCAGGGCCTCTGAACTCCAAAGTTCTGGTCCTTGGATTTCACCCAGGAAGTTGGTATCACTGAAGCTCATTTGCTTAGAAGACCTATAGGGTTAATGAATCATTAAGGATGCCCTGTGTCTTTAAATGTGCCTGCCTAGCTCTGAAAGAGCCCAGCAGGCTCCTAAGAGCTGTGACAATCTGAGAAGGGTGGGGAAAATGAAGGGAGGGGGTTAACTCTTTCCTTCCCAGTATGAAATCAGGCTGGGTGGGAAGAGGAGTAGTGTAGGATGGGGTAGAGATACTGCCTGCAACTCCAGGTTCTAGTGCTTTAGGGCACAAAATAGTTCCTCTTGTATCCCTGAGCAGCCCCTGTTCTGAAGCCAAGGTGCATCAGAGGACTTAAGAACTGGAAGGAATCTTAGAATCCAACTCCCTTACTTTTCAGCTGAAAAAGCTGAGGCTCAGGGATGGGAAGTGGCTTGCCTAAGGTCACAGAGACAGTAAGTAGCAGAGCTGAGATTCTAACCTGTACTCCCAGACCCCAAATCTCATTCTTAAAAACAACACAAAAACAAAAACTATTTCATGCTACTTTCAGAACCCAGACAACTTGGAATCCATTGGTTTGAGAGGAGAGGAGGTACAGGGAAGTCTGAGCTTGTGTGAGTGGGGGGACAAGCATTCTGAACTGGAGAAAGGTGACAGAGTGAAGTCCTTAACTCCTCCCCACCCAACACTGGCACTACGGAGACTTTGGTTCCAATTCTAGCTGTGACACTAATTCATTACATGAGGCTGGAGAAGTCATTGTGCCAAGTCTTAGTTCCTTCATTTGTAAAGTGAATGGGTTGAACTAAATGGTTTCTGAGAGATCCTGTGGCTCAAAAATCTGTGGAATCAGAGTGCTTTAAAGTCACAGCTACTCACTCCATCCCCCCATCTCCAGCTTTGTGGGAAAAGGTTGGAACTAGCTCTGTTGGGCTGGGTTGGGTTGGGCTGCAGTGTCTGGGACAAAGGATTATAGGCTTGATATATCAGGTCTGGGAAAATGATAGTTCTAGCTGAGCCCCTCAGAACCCCCTCCTTCCTCTCCTCCTTCTAATAGCAGCTTTCTTTGCTATTTTCTTTGTCTACACTTGTCTGCTCGGCCCCATCCCTCCCCTCCCCCTTCCTTCCATTCTTAGCTTCTCCTTGGGAACTAGAACAGCCAGGCAGAAAAGATGAGCAGGTCTCAGACACCGGGAGTTGGGTGGGTAGGTGAATGGGTGAGGGACAGCTACCTCCTCCACCAGAGCCCTCACCTGCAACTGTCACCTGCCAAGAAAGCCAGGCTAGCTGCAGGCTAGGGCTGGAGCACCCCAGGGAAACCCACGGTGCTGACTGCTCCTTGGGGATGAGAAGAAGGAAACCTGGCTGCCTCCTCCTCCGACACTCCTCCCCCCACCAAGCACAGGTCCCATACCAACCCAGGGCCCCTGAACCAGGAGGCTAGAATGCCCAGGGTTCTGGGTTCCCCACTCCCACTGCCCTCCAGAGCCTGCCTCCTGCATGTACCTTCTGGGAGCTGAAGGACTGAGTCCAGTGGTAGAGAACCAGGCTCTCCTTGGCCCACTGGGAAGGGTCATCTGCCTCTTGGCCCTCCGAGGCCTCCGGAGCCTTCCCTGCATCACTCTCCAGTGCTGAAATGGGCCACCAGCTACACTTGGTGGGAGTCAGGTTGTTCGGCGTCGCCATGACAGGCTGAGCTCGGAAGGAAAGGGGAAGGAGGCTTCCTAGTGGTGGCAGTAGCAGCAGCAGCAGCACTCACGAAGCATCACATGGCCTCTCCAAAGCCTCTGTTGTCACTGGGGCTCCAGGCCGGAATCTCATTACTCATCGGGGGGCTCCGGAGGAACGGCAGGGAGCCTTCTCGTGCCCCACCCTAGAAGGGAATGACTGTGGCTACTGGGTCACTGCAGAATTCCACTCGGCTCTAGCTCAAGCCCAGAGCTGACCCTGGCAGTTCTGCAAGATATCTGAGAATCCCTAGGGTGACTAGGAATTTGACTTATGATGGAGAGATCATCCCGCCCACTGGGGAAGGGACCTTCACCTCTTCAGTCTAGGACACACTGGAGAGACATTGAAGTCCTGGGCTTAAAGACCTAATTTAACTTCTGATTCTACCAATTACTTGCTCTGTGACCTTGAGCAAATTGTCTGATATTTCTGAGTCTTGGCTTTCTCATCTGTAAAATGGGACCTTTTCAGCATGAGCATTGCACATCCTAAGGGTCCTTGAACTTTGATAGTCTATGTTATCCAGTTCCTTTTAGTTTTTACATTCTGTAATTCTGAGAGAGGGCCAGTCTGATGTGCAGGTGGCATAAGGGGTTACCTGATGTATTTGAGTATCAACTAGAGAGTATTTCCCATTCCCCCCAAACCTCTTCCAATTTAGAGAGGCAGCAAGGTTTAGCAAGAACATTGACAAAGGAATAAAAAACCTGGATTTGAATCCTAACAGTGCCGCTGTTTATGTGACTTTTGGCAAATCATCTAGTCTCCTCAATAAAATGTGAAATAACCATACACAGGCTACTTAACTCTCAGGATTGTATTTTTCTTCATAAGAATAGGGGCAGGAGCTATGCTTTTGTTGGTACAGGCACTCCCAAGGGAGGAATCTCACTCTATCTTATAGGTCTATACCTTCTCTGAATCTTAGATAACACAGAGAAGTTAAGTGATTTGCTCATGATCACATAGCCAGAATGTACCAGCTAGATTTAAATCCAGGTCTCCCTAGCTTCAAGATTATCTCTTCATCCACTATGCCATGCTGCCTCTTATTTTTTTTCATGATTTAAAAATATTTTATTGATGTCCTTTTTTATATCACCATCACTTTCCAAAAGTGCCCCCCACTAACACCATCCTTCTTTGTATCACATAAATGCAGTAAAGCCCAACAAATCATTACACTGACTGTATCTGAAAATTAATGCCTCCTTAAGCACCCATAATCAATCTATCACTTCTTTGCTGAGAAGCAGATCTGCCTCACCATCAGCTATTTGAAGTCAGAATTAGATATACATTGAGTAGAATTCCGAAGTTATAAAGTACTTTAGAAAGGTAACATATTCTTATTGTCAGTTCTTCCTATTCTCTGACATTCCAGCATTTGAAAGTTATACATTAATTTTTTAGCAGGCTTTCCTTTTAAAGGCAAGTCCTCCTGGGAGTGGTAATGTCATTCATTAGTTAATTTATCAACATGGAATTTGAGGTCCCTTACAATCTGGTTATGTCTACCTTTCCAGCCTTATTTCACATTATTTTCCTTGTGTTCTACATTCTAACCAACTGTTCTGATGGCTATTTTAAAAATCTCATCCTGCTGTTCTCCACCTCTCTGAGTTTATGGAGGCTATCATCCCTCAAACTTAAAGTGCCTGGCTCCTAACTGCCCTTACAACCTAGTGTTCATGCTCAATTCCTCACTATTTCTCAAATTGTCCCCTCCATCCAATCTGTTGCCAAGGACTGTTGATTTTATGTTTGCATCATCTCTTAAAATGGTCCCTTCTCTCTTTTAATACCACCACCACTCAAAAGCAGGTTGTTGCAAGTTCATGCCTATAATAACCTTCTGATGGCTCTGCCTGACTTAAGTCTCTCTGCACTTCATTTCATCCTCCACTAAAATTATTTTCCTAAAGTACAGACGGATCATATTACATACCACTTCCTTCTTCTCTTCAACTCAGTAAACTCCAACTTCCTTTTATTGCCTTCAGGACTGAATACTAAGTCCTCTGTTTGATATTCATAATCTAGCTCACTGGCAAATCATCTATTCTCACTTTTCTAGTCTTTTTATTTTTAACATTCACTTTAAAATTTTTGAGTTCAAATTCTTTCCCTGCAGCCCTTTTCCCACCCATTAAGAAGGCAAGCAATAGGATACCAATTATACATGTGAAGTGATGCAAACCACATTTCCATATTAGTCAAACTGAAAAAAGGGAAGAAAAATAAAGTGAATAGAATATGCTTCAATTTGTACTCAGAGTTCATCATTTCTCTCTCTGGAGAGGGATAATATTCATTATGGAACTGTCTTGGGTAATTTTCTTCATCAGAGTAGGTGAGTCATTACAGTATTGCTGTTGTTGTGTAGAATGTTCTGTTAGTTCTTCTCCCTTTACATTGCATCAGTTAATATAATTTCCCCAGGTTTTTCTGCAACTACCTTCCTCATTATTTCTTATAGCACAATAGTATTACATCACAATCATATACCACACCTTGTTCAGCTATTCCCTAATTGATGGACATCCTCTCAATGCCAAATTCTTTATCACTAGAAAAAGAAAGAAAAAGAAAAAGGAAGAGAAAAAGTCAATATTTTTGTACATATAGATCCTTTCCCCTTTTCTATACAGATCTAGCAGTATGACATTGCTAGATCAAAGGTTATGCACAATTTTATGGCTTTTGAGCATTGTTCCAAATTGCTGGACCAATTCACAACTCCACTAAGGGTGCATTAGTATACCTATTTCCCCCACCTCCTCCAGCACTTGTCATTTTCTTTTCTATCATGTTAGCTAATCTGATAGATATGAGGTGGTGTATCAAGGTTGTTTTTATCTAAACAATAATGATTTAGAGTATTTTTCCATATGACCATTAATAGTTTAGATTTCTTCTTTTGAAAACTGTTCATATCATTTTACCATTTTGTTCATTTGGTGATAGTTCATATTTTTACAAATTTGACTCAGTTCCCTATATATTTGAAAAATGAAACGTGAGAAACTTGGTGTGAAAATTTTTTTCTCATTTTCTTGCCTTTCTTCTAATTTTGGTTGCATTGGTCTTATTTGTGCAAAAATTTTAATTTCAGGTAATCAAAATTACTCATTTTATTTCCATGATCCTCTCTAAATCTTGTTTGGTCATAAATTTCCTTTTTCCAATGATCTGACAGGTAAAATTTTCTATCCTCCCCTAATCTACTTATAATATCACCCTTTCCAAATATTTAAACATTTTGATCTTATTTTGGTATACAGTGTGAGGTGTTGGTCTATGCCTAATTATTGCCAAATTGCTTTCCAGTTTTCCCAACAATTTTTGTCAAATGGTGAGTTCTTGTCTCCAAAGCTTGAACCACTGGGTTTATCAGACACTAGATCACTATGGTCATTTATTACTATGTATTGTGTCTTATCTGTTTCTTAGCCAGAACCAGATTGTTTTGATGATTAACACTTTGTAATATAGTTTGAAATCTAGTACTGTTTTTTTCCCTCTTTTTTTTTAATTAAAGCTTTTTATTTGTATAACATATATATGGGTAGTTCCCGAACATTGATCTTTACAAAGCTGAAATCTAGTACTGTTAAGCTGCTTTCTTTTGCATATTTTTTTTAACTATTCCCTTCATATTCTTGACCTTTTGTTGTTACAGGCAGATTTTATTATTTTTGCAAGCTCTATGAAATAATTCTTTGTTAATTTAGTTGGCATGCCCTGAATTAGTAATTTGGATAGAATTGTTATTTGTAGTACATTGGTCCAGCCTACCCATAAACAATTAACATTTCTCCTCCAACTGTTTAAATCTGTGTGGGAAGTATTTTGCAGTTGTGTTAATGCTATCTCTGAGTGTATCTTGACAGGTAAAACTCCCAAGCATTTTATATTGTCTACAGCAATTTTAAATGGCATTTCACTTTTTCTTTTTTCCTTCAAGATTTTGTTAGTAATATATAGAAATGTTAATGATTTATGTGGATTTATTTTATATCCTACAACTTTTCTAAAGTTTTTGATTGTTTCAATTAGGTTTTTTTAGTTGATTGTCTAAGGTTCTCTAAGTATAACGTCATATCATCTACAAAGAGAGATAGTTTTGTTTCTTCCTTACCTATTCTATTTTCCTTTTCTTGTCTATTGTTATAGCTAGATTTCTTAGTACAATATTGAATAATAGAGGCAATAATGGGCAGCATTGCTTCATTCCTGATCTTATTGAAAAGGCTTCTAGTTTATCACCATTACAGATAATGTTTGCTCTTGGCTGTAGATAGTACATATCATTTTTAAAAAAGGCTCCACTTATTCCTATGCTTTGTTGTACTTTGTCAAAAATCTTTTTCTACATCTACTGAAATAATCATATTTTTGTTGTTTTTGTTGTTGATGTGGTTAGTTATGCTTATAGATTTCCCAATATTTTATCAACTGTGTATGAATCCCACATGATCATATTGTGTGATCTTTGTGATATATTGCTGTAATTCCCTTGCTAGAATTTTATTTTAAAATTTGCATCGATTTATTAAGGAAATTGGCCTACAGTTTTCTTTCTCTGTTTTTGCCTTCCTTGATTTATGTATTGAAATCATATTTGTGTCATCAAATGAATTTGGTAGGAATCTTTCTTTAAAAAATAATTTATATATTATTGAGATTAATTGTTCCCTAAATATTTGGTAGAATTTATTTGTAAGTCCATCTGGTACTGCAGACTTTTTTTCTTAGGGAGCTCATTTATGGCAAGTTCAGTTTCTTTTTCTAAGATAGGATTATTTATTCTTTTTTCCCTTTTCTAATAACCTTTACAATTTATATTTTGGGGACTATTAGTCCATTTAACTTACATTGAAGTTTTATTGGCATGTAGTTGGGTAAAATAATTCCTAAAAGTTGCTTTAATTTCATTTTTATTGGTAGCACGTCTACCTTTTTCAATTTTGCTACTGGTAATTTGGTTTTCTTTCTTTTTAAAATATCAAATTAATAATTATTTTGTTGATTTTTCATAAAATCAGCTCTTAGTTTTATTAGTTCAATTAAAAAAAACTTTCAGTATTATTAATCTCTCCTTTGATTTTCAGGATTTTCATTTTGGTGTCTAATTGGAGATTTTTAATTTGTTCTTTTTCTACTGGTTTTTTTTTTTAGTTGCATGCCCAAACCATTGATTTGCTCTTTCTCTCTTTATTGATAAATTATGCATTTAGAGAGTTAAATATTCCTCTAAGTACTTTTTTGGCTGCATCCCAAATTAGTATATTTTCTCATCATTGTCATTTTGAATCAATTTTTTTTTATTTTTTCTAGAATTGGTTCCTTGACCCATTCATTCTTTAGGAATAGGTTGTTTTTAATTAATTTTTATTTTATGCTTCTATAGCCCTTTATTAAATGTAATTTTTATTGTATTATAGTCTGAAAAAGATGCATTTAATGTTTGGCTTTTCTGCATTTTGTTGTGAGGTTTTCATGCCCTAATATATGGTCAGTTTTTTTTGTTTGTTTTTTGTGAAAGTGCTATGTATAGCTGAGAAAAAAGCTATATTCACATTCAGTTTAACATATATTTTCTAAAATTCTATTTATTTCTTTAACTTCTTTATTTTATGGTTAGATTTATCTAACTGTGAGAGGGGAAAGTCGAAGCCCCCACAAGTATAGTTTTACTGTTTATTTCCTCCAATAACTCATTTAATTTTTTCTTTAAGAATTTTGAAACTACAGAATTTGCTTCATATGGTACCTTTCAGTAAGATGGAGTTTCCCCTACTTATTTCTTTTAATTAAATCTATTTTGCTTTTGCTTCATCTTTTAATTTCAGCTGAAGTATAATAGATTTGACTTCAGCCCTTTATTTTAATTCTATGGGTCTCTTTATTTCAAGTGTGTAAACAGCATATTTAATTCTGATTTCTAATCTATTCACCTATCCATTTGTTTTATGGGAAAATTAATCCCATTCACATTGACAATTATGATTTCAAACCATGAATTTCCTTCTATCCTTTTTTTTTTTTTCTGTTTATCTTTCTCTCTTCTTACCTTGTTCCTCCTGAGCTGTGTATTCAGGGAGATCTACTACTTCTGGTGTAAGGCTTTCTGACCCTTTTTTTCCTCCCTGAAGCAATTGGGGTTAAATGACTTGCCCAGGGTCACATGCTAGGAAGTATTAAGTGTCGGAGGCTAGATTCGAACTCAGTTCCTCCTGACTTCAGGGCTGGTGCTCTATCCACTTCACCACCTCGCTGCTCCTTTCTGAGCTCTTTTCTAAGCTGTTCCTTAGACTGGATACCTTTGGTATCCAATCAGTCACCCAATTCTCA
The DNA here is from genome assembly GCA_023553655.1 of Myrmecobius fasciatus. NCBI lineage: Eukaryota > Metazoa > Chordata > Mammalia > Dasyuromorphia > Myrmecobiidae > Myrmecobius > Myrmecobius fasciatus. The sequence goes on along the minus strand of JAJPUD010006109.1, from coordinate 29,399 downwards.
TCTGTGACTCCAAGAAGCTGTATCATGTGTAGCAGCTACTGTCCCAGGAGATGGATTAAACCAAGTTGAGAATAACAGACAGTCCTCAAACTCATTGGTAAGTAAGAGGATGCTTATCTCAAACACATGAAGACTTCCCCCTTGGAATGGGCAGATGAAAACAATTTATTCCAAGAATCATGAAAGTGGATGAAGTGGTCATTGTAGAGCTTGGTCAGACATTAAAGATGTCTGGCCTTGGATTACTCAGGAAGAGAGAGTGAGGCTAATGTGCTTCACTTAAATCAAATTCATGATGGAGTCAAGCCATTATCCTGTAATATCACTGGTCCTCTTCAAAAACTAAGGACAAATATCTGATCCCTTCTCAAAAATCTGTTTTGCTTCTAACCACTGCTTCCCTTAATCTGCCTTTTTATCACACTCTTCCCCTTCTTTAATCTTCTTCCTCTTCTACTTCCCTTTTGGGTAAGATACATTTCTATACCAAAATGAATATGTATGTAGTCTTCCCTCTTTGAACCAATTCAAGTGAGAGTGAGATTTAAATATTGCCTCCCCTCATTTCCCCCTTCACTGCAAAAGCTCTTCCTTGCACACTTTGTTTAGGTAAGATAATTTCCCCTATCCTTTTTCCCTTCCTCCTCCCAGTGCATCACTCTTTTTCACTCATTTTTTTTTTTTTTAGATCATGCCACCATAATCTACTTACTTTCATTCTCTCTATACATATAGGGTCCTTTTAACTACCACAATAGTGATAAGGTTCTAAAGAGTTAAAAGTATTATCTTCCCATACAGGAATGTAAACAGTAAACAGTCTCCCCCCTTGTGATCTCATTTTCTTTTACCTTTTTATGCTTCTCTTGAGTCTAGTATTTGAAAATCAAATTTTCTATTCAGCTCTTGTCTTTTCATCAAAAGAACTTGAAAGTTCTATATTTCATTAAATATCATCTCAAAAGAAGATTTTTATTGGTTGTGATTCTAGTTCTTTTGCCTTCCGGAATATCATATTCCAAACCTTCCATTCCTTTAACATGGTAGCTGTGCAGTCCTATGAATCCATGGTATTTGAAAATTTTCTGTGTGCTTGAAATATTTTCTTTTTGACCAGGAAGCTTTAGAACTTGTCTATAATATTCCTGAGAGTTTTCATTTTGAGATATCTTTCAGGAAATTGGTGTATTCTTTCAATTTCTAGTTTATTTTTTGGTCCTAAAATATCAGAGCAGTTTTCCTTTATAACTTCTTGATATATAATGTCTAGGTTCTTTTTTTTTATAACATTACTTTCAGTAAGTCTAATAATTCTTAAATTATCTCTTTTTTCTATTTCCCATTTCAGTTGTTTTTCTGATGAAATATTTCATATTCTTTTATTTTTCTCCATCCTTTTGTCTGTTTTATTCTTTTTCAATGTCTCAGAGTTCTTAACTTTAAGTTGCTCAACTCTTAATTTTTAAGGAATTTTCATCAGTGAGCTTTTGTACCTCCTTTTCCATTTGGTCAATTTTACTTTTTAAGGAGTTTTCTCCAGTATTTTTGTGCCTCTTTTGGCAAGTTATTAATTGCCTTCTCATATTGCATAACTCTCATTTCTTTCCCCAGTTTTTCCTCTACTATTCTAAGTGGATTTAAAAAAAATTTTTAGCTCTTCCAGGAATTCTTTTGGGGCTTGTGTCCTATTCATATTTCTTCTTTGAGACTTGGCTTCTAGCTGTTTTGACATCATCTTCTTTTGAATTTGTCCTTTCTTATCATCACAGTAGCTTTTATGATCATGTTCTTTTTTGTTGATTGTTTATTTTTCTAGTCTATTTCTTGTCTTTGAATTAAAGGTGGGCTCTGTTTCCAGTGCAAGGGTGGGGTGGGACTATCCCAAGGTTTTTCAAATTGCTGTTGTGAGAACTAGTTCTGGGAAGGTTGGAAGTTTTAGATGTGTGTGATCTGGTTTTAGGTGTGATCTGGGGAGAGGTGTGATCACTATTCTCCTGGTCTGCTTACTCCTTACTGAATCCTTCCTCAGAAAGGGTGCTGATCCATTGTAACAAACTACAGGAGCTCTATTCCTCAAGGGTTTAGCTCTCTTGTGACCAAAAGCACTACTCAAATTCGAAAAGTTCCTGATTCCTTATGAACCAAAGTGCTCCTTTTTGCCCCATGCCTAGAAGTTAGTATAGCATAAAGTTATCAAATAGTATCCAGTTTTTCACTTAGTCCCTTGTAATTCCTGACCAGTTACCTAATCCCCTTACTATCTTTGGCTTGAGAACTCTTGAAACTGTGCTACTGTCACCATAGCTACTGATGTCCACATTTTTATCTTGCCCCCATATGTACTCTGGACCAACTCCCATCCCAGTGTCATAGGCCTCTCCTGATTTTCTAAGTTGTTTTGGGCTGGAAAAATGTTTCACCCCATTCAGGTCAATTTCAATGGTCTTGTGATAAAGCCATCTGCACCCAGAGAGAGAACAATGGGGACCAAGTGTGGAGCACAACATAGTATTTTCTTCTTTTTTTTTATTAAAGCTTATTATTTTTCAAAACATATGCACAGATAATTCTGCAACATTAGCCCTCGCAGAATCTTGTGTTCCAGTTCCCCCCACCCACTTCTCCTACCCCCTCCTCTAGATGGCAAGTAGTCCAATATATGTTAAATATGGTAGAAATATGTTAAATCCAAAATACGCATATTTATACAACTATCTTGCTATACAAGAAAAATCATATCAAACCAAAAAAAGAAAATGATGAAGAAAATAAATGCTATCCTGTGAACCATACTCAATTCCCACAGTCCTCTCTCTGGGTATAGATGGCTCTTTTGCTCACAAGACCATAGAAACTGGTCTGAATCATCTCATTGTTGAAGAGAGCCATGCATATCAGAATTGATCATTGCATACTATTATACAATATCTTAATTGCAATAATTAATATTTCAATTGTTGCAGCAATATAGCAATATTGCTGCAATATAGCTCTTTTACTTTTTTGTGGTTTGCTTGCATTTTTTCCATTTTAATCTGTTCTTTCTTGTGCAGCATAATTGTGGAAATATGTATAGAAGAATTGCACATGTTTAATATATATTGGATTACTTGCCATCTAGGGGAGGAGACTGGGGGAAAGAGGGAAAAATTTGGAACACAAGGTTTTACAAGAGTGAATGTTGAAAATTATCTATGTAATATGTTTTGAAAATAAAAGGCTTTAATAAAAAAAAATTCACCTCAGCCTTTTGTTGGCTCTGTTGCTCCAGAATTTGATTTGAAATATTTCAAAGTTTGGAGAATGTTGGGAGAATTAAGGTGTAGCACTTTTTCTGCTATCTTGGCCAAAGTTGAGCATTTTTCTTCCTACACTTTACTCCCTGACATTTTCTTTGATCCAGTAGTATTGGCCTCCTGTCCATTCTTCAAACAAGACAGTCAGTCTTTCAATTCTGGAAATTTTCTCTGGCTTTCCCTATGCCTGGAATGCTCTCCTTCCTCATCTCCACCTACTGGCTTCCTTGGCTTCTTCTAAATTCCAATTAGAATCCTATCTTCTACAGTAAGCCCTTTTGCAAGTCCCTTAGCATAGTGCCTGAAATTTAACAGGTGCTTAATACTTATTTTTTGATTGATAGGTGCTTAATGTTTATTGTTTATTGACTATTCTTGGGTATCTTACCATAAGCACAGTTCAGTGGAAAGAGCACTAGCTCTGTTCTGAAGACCTGAATTGAAATGCCATCAGATACATTTTACTGCTTGTGTGATCTTAGGCAAAATATTTAATCTTACTGGACTTTTTTTTTAAATAAAATGAATGGTTGGGCTCCATGACCTCTGACATTCCTTTTGATTAAATCTATGATTCTGATGAACTTCTCTCAAGACTTTCTTATTTGTAAAATGGATATAATATTTGCACTACTGATCTCCCAGGGTTATTGGGAGGAAAATAATCTGTCAGTTTCAAAGTGCCATATGAGTGTGAGCTATTATTTCCAATACTTTGATTAAACCAGTCTTCTCAGTGGATTCCCTCCACTGAATTGGATTGCAATCCATATACATATCCAATAAATAGATGTATGAGTTGATGTGACTAAAGTATAGACAGATGTAGATATATAGACATATGGATGGACATAGATACGTATATCAACTCGTACAGCCACTATAATTGTTACTACCTGTGTTTGACACAGGTAGATCCTATATTGTTATAGTGTTCCATAATCATTCTCAATCTGTGTGAGGAGAGGACCATATGGAGGTAAGAATATTTTTAATACAACAATTTAAGGCCACCAAGTACTTTACATATTTTAAAAAAATTCTTTTATTGATTGGTTATACATAGTCGTGCACATGTTGCCTTTCTCCATGAGACTGTGAACTCCTTGAGGGAAGGGGCTACCTTTGGCCTTTCATTGTGTCCAAAGTACTTAGTACAGTGCCTGGCACACCGAAGGTACTCATTAAATGCTTTTTGACTGATAATCTGGAACCATACTATCTTTCTAGCTTTATTACATATTACTACCCTCCACCTAATTTATGTGCTCAGTCAAACTAACCTTTTCTACAGATGGCCCTCTGCTTTCTGTATCTTTTTTTTTCTGTTTTCCATGCCTAGAATGCTCTTCCTTCTCCCCTTCTCTGGAATCTCTAGTTTTCTTCAATTGCCTAATTGAGAATCACCACCTTTCTTTACAGGGAGAAAATAACCCTATTTAGGACAGATTATAATGCAGAGAATGAAAGGAAAAACTCCCCCTTTAAGCTTAAAGAGATGAGGGGAAAAATCAATAAATATTAAATGCTTACTATATGCCAAGCATTGGGATACCAAAAGAGGCAAAAGACAGCCCCTATTTCTTTTTTTTAATAAAGCTTTTTATTTACAAAACATATGAGTGATTTTTCTACATTGACCTTTGCAAAAACTTTTTTTTCCCAAGCTTTTTCCCTCCTTCCCCCCACCCCCACCCCTAGATGACAGGTAATCTAATACATGCTAAATAGGACAAATTATATGACAAATACAATACATATATACATATCTATACAGTTATCTTACTGCACAAGAAACATCAGATCTAGAAAGAGAAGAAGAAAAAACAACCTAAGAAGGAAAACAAAATGAATGGAAATATTCACAGAAAGTGTTAAAATGCTGTGTTGTGGTTCACACTCAGTTCCCTCAGGCCTCTCTCTGGATGTATATGTATATGTGTATTTCTGGACAACAGGAACTGGTTTGAATCACATCATTGTTGAAGAGAACCATGTCCATCAAAATTGATCATCGTATAGTCTTATTGCTGTGTATAATGTTCTCCTGGTCCTGCTCGTTTCACTCAGCATCAGTTCATGCAGGCCTCTCTGAAATCCTCCTGTTGGTCGTTTCTTACAGAACAATAATATTCCATAACATTCATATACCATAATTTATTCAGCCATTCTCCAATTGATGGGCATCCTTTC